>JAFVLL020007345.1:23940-88598 GCA_021397915.2 Tor tambroides
AGCTCCACGCGATCACCGGGCGCTCAGTGCTCATGTATCCTGAAGAGAGGAGCATAACCTCGGCTAGTCCTTCTGACATTTGCCACTGGCTCTGACGTCTCTGTAGTGGATAAACATAAGATATAATTTGTTTTGGGTAAATCTAACAGGCAATCTTTGGTCTTTATTCTGTTGTTCTATGTTAAAATGAAAATGAAAACAGGAAATGTTTGAAAAAGTTGGGAAAAAGTTCCTGGGACATATTGTTCCAGGTAATTTCGGTGGAAAAGTGGCTTGTGTTTCACAGAACTAATCGTTGCCTGGGTTGCGTAGGCTACATATATGTGGGGTGGATCTATCAAAATAGGGGCGAGACCCTTTTGGTGTAGGGGCGTGTTTGTTTTGGTGATTTCAAATATTAACATTGGCTTCCAGATATCGCTTACCCTGCCTTTTATCCATACTACCACTCGTGTAGTCGGTGCTATATTAGCTAAAGTTGCGCTCGCGTCTTTTGTAGCGTCTCACACGTGAGTGGTGCGCTAAAAGAAAGAATTTAAACTTTTACAAGAAGCGCCGCTCATCAATGTCAGTTCCAAAACAGAAGACCCCGGAGGCGGGGCAGGCGTTACGAGCTTTTGTTTACAGCAGAGCCGGCTCTGGTTCACAAATTCTCCTAATCAGCAGTATTCTATTTACATTCATTATTTAAAACATTTGTTTACAGGAGATGCAAGTTATTATTTTCTACTTTTCACATTGCATTATTTAAAATGATATTCATTTAGATACAAGTTATTTTATACTTTTTGCATGACAGTATTTAAAATGTATTTTGTTTGCAAGAGATGCTGGTTATTTTCTACTTTTGACATGGCATTATTCATTGGTTTATTTTGTTTGCAAAAAAGGGAAGTTGTTTTCTATATATTTATTTATTTATTTTTTTGGAAACTTGCTTTTTACAATAAAACTGAAATGTGACATTTCATAAGACGTCTTCTTTTCAAACAATGTGTTCTTGATTTCAATAGTTTGTACTAACCATAAATATAAACATAACCATAAATAGTTTGTTTCCTTCAATTATTTTAAAATCACTAAGGTAAGAAATGCACTCTTTCATTAGAAAAAAAATCCCACCTTTAATAGTTAAGTATATTTAAAGTACAAACCTAATCAACTATGAGGGCAAAAAATAAAAATAAAACAATAGTTCAATAATTTTAATCGAGGTAAAGTGTTCAATTAATCGAGGTTTTGATTTTTAGGCCATATCGCCCAGCCCTAATGTAAATCCACAGCATGATTGTGTTGTCGCCGTGGTTACAGGCCGACATCAGACCGCAGACAGATGGCTGCAACGGCCTGCGCTACAATCTGACCTCTGACATTATCGAGTCGATCTTCAGAACCTACCCTACAGGTAAGATATGTGATTATGATCTTACTCAAACTAGCACTATAATCGTTAAAAATGGGTCTGTTCCAAACCCCCTTGTTGTCTACTGCCTACAAAGGCAGCTTCCTTTAAAGGCGACATCCTAACTGAGATGGATTGTCATAAGTGACTGATTTAGAAGAATCTACTTAGGCAGCAACTCACGATTGTTCATGATATGTTTTGCCACTAAGATAACAGTGTGATACTCTAATAAACATAAAAATACATAATGCTTGTTATTGATACCTTTCTGTATTAAATGAATGACTTTAGTCTCCCTAAATCAACCATCTTTGATGAAGTTTCGTCATTGAGCTTGTCACATTGCATCCTGTATGGAAGACCATTTCTAATACATAAAAAAACAGTCATGCTTTGGTAAATCATAACTGTGAGATAAAGTCAGAAATATGACACAAACATTGTTTAGTTTTAACTTTGTCATAATTACTTTCTATCTCATAATTATGACTTTATAGCATAATTTTGACTTTTTAATTCCTAAATTTGACATTTTATCTCATAATTGCTTTTATGTCCTTATTTTGACTTTTTATTCTCAATTCAATTTCAACTTTAATCTCATGATTTATATTATAATTGAATTTTTATTTAATAATTATGATTTTATCTCATAATATTATCTTTATCTCATCTTATGCCATAATGATTTTTATGTAATAATTTTGACCTTTTATCTTTTAGTTTAATTTATTATCTCATAATTGGTTTTATTTCATAATTTTGACTTTTAATGTCATAATGATAATTATTTTTTAATCTCATTTAAATTTTTATGCCATAATTTTGATTTTGATCTCATAATTATGAAGAAGTATCTCATCATTTCTATGGTGTAGTATTTTATAAATTAATGTGACTTATGTAATAACTATGACTTTTTACGTCATAATTCTGGTATTGCCTTCTCCTTGACGAATACAATCATAACAAAGGTCATTTACATATAGTAGTCTTAAAGGTATAGTAGCCTATTTTAAATCACAAAAAAATGTTTTTAGTTCACAAAAAATCTAATATGCTTTGTGCTAGAAACACCGACTAATCTTATAAGCAGTCTTTAAGGACAAATAAAATGCTGTAAAAGTATTGAATATGACCCTTTTCTGTCTCTCTCTGCCTTTGATTGCAGTCAAGCAGAAATACGCTGAGAATGTTCCTCACAACATGACGGAGAAGGAGTTCTGGACGCGGTTCTTCCAGTCTCATTACTTCCACAGAGACCGGATCAGCACGGGCCAGCAGGACATCTTCTCAGAGTGTGCCAAACAGGACGAGAAGGGTACTGCATTTCATCAAGTGTTCAAGAAGTCTTTATTTAATGTTTTGAGTTCTTATGAACTCTGAAAGAACCTTTCATGAACGATTGACTTCATCTGACCGTGTTAAATGGCTCATTTGTGTCTTTCTTTTCTGATGGAGTTTGTTTCTTGGCATCTTTCAGGCCTGAAATCAATGGTGACCCAGGGAGTGAAGAACCCCATGGTGGATCTGCTGTCACTTGAGGATAAAACATTAGATGAGGTGAGGGATGTTAAACTTTGAATCACACTTCCTCTGCGTATTGAATCATTTAGTGAAATTGGATCTCTCTGTGTCTCTGAAGGGTTACGGCACAGCGACAGTTCCCACCACATCAAACCCATCCAACAAATCACTGAGAGAGAACAGCAACTCTGCCATAATCAAACGCTTCAACCACCACAGTGCCATGGTTCTGGCGGCCGGCCTACGCAAAGCGTGAGTGTCTGGATATCAGAGTGTGGGTGTTTGTGTGCATGTGTCACAGATATAGTAATCTCTATGTGTGTGATATATAGGGAAGCTCCCAGTGATCAAGCCAGTGAGACCAGCAGCACTGATGGGAACTCCAGAGATTCGGATTTCTTCCAGCCGCCACTCAAAAAGGTGAATTTTTGCCATGGCTAGTGGGTGTTGTCTATCTGTCTATCTGTCTATCTGTGTGTGTGTATTGGTTACATTTCCAGAAATTACATATCAGTCTTTTTTTATGTTCAACATGAGCAGCACCAGATTATGTTGTTATTGTTGTTTTTTTGTGGCTCTTCAGGTAAAATTACAGGAATCCATAGAGTATGATGACCTGCAGGGGGACTCTGGGCGTAAGACCATCACTCTGAACCTGAAGAAATCAGACAGGTAAACATCCAGCGCCTTTATTCTGTATCTGCCTGACACAGCGTTTTGATAATCTGTGAATCTTCATAGTAAGTGCTTTGTATTTTACATTTGTTTGTTCCTGCAAGATATTCCCACGGCCCGATTCCTCTTCAGTCGCAGCATTACTCCACCAGTCAAGACATTATCAACTCCATCAGCATTATCCAGGACGAGATGAGGAACTATAAACCCCGCCTGACGCAGGTACACCACTGACATGCATGACTAAAAGTCCTGGATTCTAGTCTGTTTTATTATATGTGACCCTGGAGCACAAAAGCAGTCTTAAGTCGCTGGGGTATATTTGTAGCAATAGCCAAAAATACACTGTATGTGTCAAAATTATTGATTTTTCTTTTATGCCAAAAATAATTAGGATATTAAGTAAAGATCATGTTCCATGAAGATATTTTGTAAATTTCCTACTGTAAATACATCAAAACTTAATTTTTGTTAGTAATATGCATTGCTAAGAACTTCATTTGGACAACTTTAAAGGCCATTTTCTCAATATTTTGATTGTTTAGCACCCTCAGATTCCAGATTTTCAAATAGTTGTATCTCGGCCAAATGTTATCCTATCCTAACAAGCCATACATCAATGGAAAGCTTTCAGATGATGTATAAATCTCAATTTCGAAAAATTGACCCTTATGACTAGTTTTGTGGTCCAAGGTCACATATTGTATTTTCTGGCCTGTTTCAGGTGATGTCCAGCAGTGCGGCGAGCTCCGCCATCTCAACGCTGTCACCTGGAGGGCTTCTGATGCAGGGAGGAGGCCAACAGACCATAAACCGTGAGTGTTTGACCTCAGGCTGTCTATTCATCCCCTTCCACTGGGATTTTAATGCACTTTTTAATGCAAGAAGTTTAAAACTGCCGTATTAAGCCTAATTAGGCGTTTTACTGTCCATTAACTTGATCTATACTCTCTTTGTGTTTATTTATGTAGAATTAGTGCCCACTGATGTTCAGAGTGAGCTGAAGCACTTATATACAGCTGCTGGAGAGCTGCTCCGACATTTCTGGTCCTGTTTCCCCGTCAACACTCCCTTCCTGGAGGAAAAGGTCAAGAGATGGACCCTCACTTACTAATATTTCCAAATTAAAATACTGAAGTAGTATTATTTTGTTGCAACATGATTTGTTTCATCTGTCTCTCCTGCTCACAGGTGATAAAGATGAAATCTAATCTAGAGAGATTCCAGGTGACAAAGCTCCGCCCCTTTCAAGAAAAGATCCAGCGGCAGTATTTGAGCATGAACGTAAGGCCACGCCCCTGACCACACCCCCTCCTTTAACTGTAATGGATTCTTCTACAGGGCTTAAAGTTCTCCGGCACCGTGCCGGATCTCCGGCGTGCGGCGTTTGGCTGCGGAAAAAAAAGATAGTCCTACATTTAAAAAAAACTTGTTGATAACACGTTCGAGTTCATGAGTTCGCCTACCAATGGTATGAGAGGAACACAGCTTTCACTCTCAACCAAACTAACATTAATAGCCAGTCGGAAGTTTTTGCTCTTATAAACACTCGAGCGCGACACATTGAAAAAGCTGCGAGGCGCATTGGTCAAAGATGTGTATCTAGCGCCATATTTACATAGAAAAGCTATTAAAAAAGCAGCAGAGCTTTGTAAACAGCTCAAAATAATCACGTCATCTCCATAACAACTATATGATTTCCTGAACAAATTTACCAGTAGTTTTGAAAAGGATTTTAATTTACCAGTAAAGACTGTGTGAAAGGGGCTAAACTCTTCCTCTGCATATGTGGTGAGTTGGGATTGTTCATCTGGGAAAATTGTGCTTTATCTCACTAGATTTGTAACGTAAATCATTTATAAACCTGTGCCTTTTTTACAGTCTGTGGTGCCAGCACAGGAGAATACATCAACATATTTCTTATTATGTGATTGATTGTACATCGCTATTTCAAAATAAAAGTTTCTGACATTGCATGTGGCCAGATATTAAAATTAAATGGATTTAAACATCGTTGAATCACATGAAACATCACCAGGCCGTTGGCGCCCTCTGCAGGTATTTTTTTAGAATGTATTACATGTATTTTAACAGTGAAACCATGCAATTAACAGTAAAACCATGTAATTACTTGGTTTTGATACTTTATTTGAGCCAGTTATTATTGCCTCATCATTAGTTTATATATAAATATAGTCATATTAAAGCCTGTTTTTCAGCTCATAATTTTCCAAGTGTATGATACAGCTTTCTTTCTTCAGGACAATCATATATTCATGAAAAAAAAATCAGTTTGAATAAGGAAAGCAATAACTTTGCCATAGTATCCTTTCAAATGTTAAAGTTGCCACAGTTGCGTTCTTTGCCTGTGCTGCACTTTATTTGTACCATTTTGTTTTATTAGTTTATTTATCAGGTAGTTTAATGGAAAATCATTTTCAAATGTTCTTTTGTTTGTTTGCCAAATAACCTGGTATATGTGTCCACCCCCGGAAAAAAGTTCAGGCTCAGGATTTTTTTTGGCTTTAACCCCTGCTTCTACTTAGAGTAAACATGAATAATTAATGCTCGTCTCCCTGCTATTAGAAAGACAGCCCAGAATTGATCTTTTCTAGACCTGTGTGGAAGAACTGGTTCAAGATAGTGTACAGTTTAAATTAGTGGTGGTCATTTTTTGGGTTTTTGAAAAAAAAAAAAAAAATAATGAAGCTTGGTGACTTTTGTGGAACTTGCTTTATGAACACAAAAAAACTGTGGACATGATTAGAAAATGCTTTAAAAAATAATCACAATTGTGATATTTGCAGTCAAAATTGGCTGCCATGGGAAATGAATGGGAAATACGAGAAAAAAAAATCAAAATAAAGAGCATTTTTTGGGGTACAATCTACAAATCAGCCGCAATGAAGCAGTCTTTCCTGAAGAAAGAAATAGAAATACAAATGCAATACCTAATAGAAATTATGATATTTATTATAATTAAATTATTATAATATATCATATCGTTGTATAATATTTTATAATTATGTCTGAAAACACTTAAAAGCAACTAGGTAATATAGATTTGCATGTTTAACTCTATTAATGCAAAATAATACGAAATATATTTCTAATATTTTAATTATATTATATAAAAATAAATGGTGCATAATTCAGAGACAAATATTGTCTAGTACCATAAAATCCCCTCAAAATTCTAAATATTAAAGAACAAAATTTTTTGAAACAAAATATTGTGCATTTAATAAACCAAAAAATGTTATGCTTATTGAGGATTGATGAGTTTTTAGTTCAAAATAAGTTACAGTAAAGCATGCACTTTGGAGGGTTTAAAAAAAAAAAAATCTCTTACATGCATAAATGTGTTATTTGAGGTGTAAAGTATCTGAATTTTCTGATGTTATTACTGTATTTGGATTTTTCCCAGTGTAATCAGTCGCATTTTGATATTTTTTTCATATTGTGTGAACATTTATGAGGGTTTGCATGGTCATGTAATCTATATTTTTTCATCTATCAATATTTTTGATGCACTGCATAATACTTTCCTGTGTTTTCTGATTGCAACAGCTAACGGGCCACCTGGAGGAAATGCTTCAGGCTGCGTACAGCAAGTTCCAAGTCTGGCAAACGCGCCGAATGATGAGAAAAACCTGAGGAGACGCAGAGAAATCCTTGAAAGAGAGAAAAGACTCTGGGTGAATTTAAAGAAAGAGGGAGAAGAACAGAGACACTGTCTCCCAGCTTGGGCCGGATGGAGCCTGATGGGCGGATTTTCCAGCCAATCAGAGCTGGAGGTGCTTGTGAGCATGTCTGCCTGGGGGAGGGGCTTGGAGAAGCAAATTCTGTAATCTTATCGGTCCACGTGGAGATGGGCTGCGCCAGTCACAAATAACTGTAATTATTTTCTTCTCTCTTTGCTTTGTTCGTTCCGTTCCGTTTTTTTTGTTTGTTTTTTTTTTCAGTGGATAATTTCAGTTCCTAGGTAAGATGTGAAATTTTAACAGTGTTGTATTTCTGCAATGACCAAACTGGGCTCAGTAATAATATCGGTGGAAAGATTTCTCAGGAACTTATAACGTTTAATGCAGAGGACTCCGTTTGAGGGAAAAGCTTTTAAGTCAATGATAAGGAGGACTCTTTACAAACCGGATATTGCAATCCAGTTCAACCCTCCCGAGACTTGAGGCTGATTGGAAATCAGTTGCTTAAGACACGCCAATGAGAGGGGATATAGCAATACTGTAAAAAAATAAAATAATAATAATGATTTCAGTGTAGTGCATTTACTGATCTGTGTGCCACAAACGCGTGTGCACGCTCATCCGCACTGCTTTATAACGTGTCTTCTCTAGCTGCACTGAGTTGTGGATGTTATTGCAAATAAAGTCAAGATTTAAACTGTTAAACTGCGGTCGTGTGTTTGTGTGTGTTGCGTTAAAAGAGCTTCCTCAAAGTACTCATTTATCAGAGTGTACATGCAGTGAGGAAGCTGTTATGTTACACATTGAAAACCAGAAGGGGAAGCACTGTATTTTGACTGTTTTCATGCACAGGAATTGCTCCGTTTCAAATTAATGCCATGCCAGATTAGAAAGTGTTTTTGTGCATATGAATAGATCAGGGGTTTTTAATCTTTTTTAAACTTAAATTATTATATTACATAATTACTATTACTATTTCATTATATCATTTTTATTTATGTTTTAAGAATTTTTTATTCTTATTTTAAATTATTTATTTTAATCTTTCTTTTTATTAATTATTTTTAAATATTCATAAATGTAGAACAGTTACCAGACATGGTTTTTCCAGGCATATATAAATAATATAGGCTATGTAATTAAAATAAACATTTAAAAAAAGGATGAAAATGAATACAAAATAAAAAACATGGCAATGGCAATAATAATAATTCAATAATTTATATTATCAATTTACAAATGCATAAACATTTGTAATATAGTTTATAAATTTGCCATAGTTTATAAATTTATAAACTATTGTTTTTTATTTAGTATTGATTTTAATCATTTGCATTTTTTATTTTAATCTATTTATTTTTGTTTTAATAAATAAAATAATATTCTTAAACATGCTCGAACCAAACTTTTAAACACAGATTTTGGGCTAATATTTAGTATGATTTTGCATTTGCAGTATAGGTCACTTATCAAATCATGCAGCAGGACCAGTGCATAATAAATACTGTTGTAGGTTATAACAACATAACTTCTCAAGAAAGACCCACCATACAGTTCAGTTTAGTCATTATGTGCTTGAATTTGGTGATGGCTATCTTCTTTATATAATAAAATGCATACATCTGTTTCTGAATCTGGTGCTTGAACACATTAATGTCAAGGTTGTAAGATGTTAGAGGGTAGGGTCTTTGCTATTTTTGCTTGCTGATGGAACAGGCTTCATTCTTGAGGGCATCTCGAATATCAATCAATACCAGCAAGAGCTTTTAATGGACCGGTGGACCCCAATCTACTGCTAGAACACCTACGCGTCTGTGACAGTTATTTGTTTGTAAAGCAGATGTTTTTAAATAAAACTTGAACATTTAATGCATGATTAGAAGATTTATTTACTTCGATAATATTTTTAATATGTAAAGTTTCCCAAGTGCTTGATGGCAAGTATTGTCCAACGGCGCCAAAAATAGTTCCCCGCTCTTTGTGTGAATCACTGCGCCTCACAGTGAGTGGAGCCTAATGAGGAAGTAGCGCCGGTCAGTTTTTCAGTCAGCTGTCAAACACACCGCAGGAATTACGACGGCACAAACACACACGATCTTCACTTTACACACTATATAAGTCGGTTTTTACTACATTTCTGGAGATTTCGCTGATTTAAATGCGCCTGGAGCTCAGGAGGAGGTAAACGCGTTTTTATATGGTTTAACTGATGTTAGATACTTTATAGAAATGCTTGAGGTGACACATTTACCACCTCAAATAAGTAAAACTTTTATTAGTTGCAAAGTAAACAACGTTTAAAAATTATTTTTATGTTGCCTTAAACGTGTACATGACATAACGTGAAGGACTTGCTCGTTAGGAGGAGAAATAGAAACTAAAACGTTGTTGGTTGTGAAAGTACCCGAGCTTCCAGCTCAGGATCAACTTTCACATTTATTAAACTGTTTAAAGACACAACGAGATTAACAAACCTCAACAAAAAACAAGTTTGTTCGATGTTTTATGCTGTTTTGGCGAGTTTAAAGCGCAGATCTCGTGATTGACAGTCATGCTAATCGGCTAACGCGTCGCTTTGATTTGAAACTTTTACTTTTATAAAGTGTTTTACAAACTGAATTCTTGGAAACGTGTTTCAGACGAAGGGGAAGTGGTAAAATGTGTGTATATGCATGAGTTAGTAAGCGTTTTTTCTTTTCTGCTTACTGTCAAATGTGTAAAAAACAAATAAAGAACATAAAACTTCCCAAATAGATGATATCTGTCACTCTGCAACTGGGTTTTTGTTGTGTATCTGGTTAATTTAGGCATTGTTTTATATTATGTAGTTGATACAATAATGTAGCTGCATATATGTAGTCCTTTAGTGTGGAAAAGTGGCAGAAAATCACTAAAAGAAATAGAGGACGAGAGTGGTAGTCATGCTTTTTCAATTTGATTTCCCTGGAATCATATGACACTGAGTAGGGCTGTGTCTCAAAATCTAGTGAGCTCACTGTGCTGCCTACTGAGGGCGCATTTTTGGGAATCATCAGCCTCAGAATGCGCCTGTAGGCATCTTTCATTGCCAAGTTAAGGTTGCTTTGTGCCTGCTCAAAATTCAGTGTAAAGATGCAATATAGTATAAAAGCCATACTAAATTATGCCTGCTCAGTCCCATCTCAGCCCTTAATATCAAAGTACTGTATAAAGATGCAGTTGCTGTGTAAATGCATATATGCCACCTCTAAGCATCATTAAACAGTCTGTGTAAAGACACCTAAATGCCTCTTCACCTAAAAGCGCTTCTGTGCCACCTTTGCAGTGTAAATTGTGACCATGGACCACAAAACCAGTCTTAAGTAGCACAGGTATATTTGTAGCAATAGCCAAAAATACATTGTATGGGTCAAAATTATCGATTTTTCTTTTATGCCAAAAATCATTGGGATATTAAGTAAAGATCATGTTCCATTAAGATATTTTGTAAATTTCCTACTGTAAATATATCAAAACTTCATTTTTGATTAGTAATATGCATAGCTAAGAACTTCATTTGGACAACTTTAAAGGCAATTTTCTCAATATTTTGATTTTTTTTTTTTGCACCCTCAGATTCTAGATTTTCAAATAATTGTATCTCAGCCAAATATTGTCCTATCCTAACAAACCATACATTAATGGAAAGCTTATTTATTATGTATACATCTTTGTATACACCTTATGACTAGTTTTGTGGTCCAGGGTCACAATTTGGCGCATGATGACCAGAGGTGTTGCTGATTGGGCACTTGAATAATTAGGCTTACTTGAGTGTTTGTGTACCTCGTTACAATTTACTGAATGTTAGCATATATATATATATATATATATATATATATATTTTTTGATTGGTTGCTTGTTCAAACATGCCATGTATGCGTATTTTGCCTAAAGCTGCTTTTAGGAATGTATTTATGATGCACCTAAATGCTTTTTGGTTTGACAACTAGTATGCACAGCATGCACTAATGATTCCCACTAAAAAACCCTCAATACTCTTGTTTCCTCTCAGACCGTTGCAGGATGATTCCTGTGGTTCCTGTGGAGTCCTGCACACATGTCCTGGCAGAGTTTGACTGTCTGGACCCCCTCCTTTCCGCCCTGCGACTGGACTCGGGACGGATCAAAGTAAATCACACATTTACCTACTTAACTGACTGTTGTGTTTTGATTTTAACGGCTTATATGGCATCTGATATTCAAACTGACCTGAATTATGGTTGGTGCTGTTTACTTTTCAGCAAGCGTCATAAAACACGTTTTAGTTTCTGTTCTGTTTATTTGATTTTCTGCAATAAGAAGTATTTTAAAGTGCCCCTATTATGGGTAATGAAAGGTTCATATTTTGGTTTTGGGCATCCCCAACAACAGGTTGACGTGCATGCAAGGTCAAAAAACACTTTCATTGTCTTATCCACGTTATTCTTCAACGGGGAAGTAACCCGTTTTCTGTGGATGTGCGAGACTTCCGGTTCATAAGCCGCTGTAGAGAAATAACGAGAAGAATAACAAAGTGCAGTAAACGGTAAAGCTGCTTGCACTACAAACCAGTGTGTTCATGATTAAGATAATACATTAAAATAATATGGTAAGACTCACCAATTTGCAATATCAAGCAGCAAAACGAGCGGTTTTGTACTGCTAAAAATAGCTGGAAGCGGATGACACCGGAAGCCAGACACATTAAATTTACATTAAACTTACTCAGCGCTCTAACGGGAAAAATAAGGTGGATAATATGCATTTATTTTTACCTTATTTGCTCAACGATTCAGTTTTTCCAAACCCCTCCTTTGCGTGACGCTAATCTGCGGTGATTGGTCCGATTGGTCTCATTTTTATTTCGTCTCGCCTGTAATGCCTGATACAGCAGCGTTTGTGAGCGCAGTGCTGCTTTGTGTACAGCGTTACCGGAGAAACAGCTATTTTTACCAAAGCGGCACCTAGTGGCAAAGAATGAATTTGCATTTTCATTCAGACCAACATGAAAAGACCAACGAGTGGGCGGGCAATATGCTATTGTTTCATGTTGACGTCAACATGAAACGCGTAGGATTCGTTTTAAAAATGACTCGTTTCAATGATTCAGAGTTGACTCTTTCTTTTGAGAGACAATAACTTTATACATGGCGCACTTTCAGATTTAAAACTTTGCAGGATGTTTTCATTCACTTAGAGCTGTGTTACACACTGCATGAAAGCTCATTTTCAAAAATCCATAAGAGGGGCACTTTAATTATGGAGAGTAAGTGGATGAATGTTACAACCTGTTTGGGTCATCTTTCAGCCCAAAAACCAAAAGGAAAAAAATCTCAAAATATGTTTAGCATGAAGAAAATTATCATTACCATTTTTTTTTTTTTTGCATTGCAAAATTTCAGTTTTAGCTTAAATTACTGAAATATAATAAAATATAATGATAGTAAAATGATCGTTTTAAAGAAATTAAGTTTGTTTTTTTCAGCATAAAAGCGGTACAACAAAAAAAGTATCAATTTAATATATAAAATGTTATATAACTAATATAAGAATATTAATTTAAATTGTACATATAATTAATTTTATTTGCATTTCAGTAATGTGGGTTTTTTGTTGCATTACATGAAAGACAAATTTTAACTGTCATGAAAATTATCTTGATAGCTGCTCTCTTTAAGCAGAAATATTATATATTAATATTTATAGTATTATATTATTCATGTTATTTATTTATTTTTCTTGTTCTTGGCAGATTTTGTGAGTTTCTCTCTAATATCCTTCTATCTCTGTTTGTGTGTCTCGCAGTGCACATGTCTCTCCGTGACCAGGAAGTGGTTGGCTCTGGGCACGTCTGCCGGAGGGCTTCATCTCATTCAGAGAGATGGCTGGAAGCAGAAACTCATTCTCACACACAAAGTACACACAACTAAATCATTTCACAAGTTCCCCTTTAACACAGTTAGTGATTGAGTTCTGAGTGCAAAGAACTGTCAGCAGTGTCGAAATACTATTGTCCAGCGTTATCAGTTAGATATCAGTGTATTTGCATTAGTGCTGCATGATTAAAGTAAAACCAGGAACTGCAATATGACTTAGTGTGATTATCAAATTGCAAAGGCTGCGATTTAATTAAATAAATCTATGCACTGAGTGAACAGTGTGTTCATTTACACATGAGAAGCTCGTGATCCAGTGTTTTCAGCATCTCGTACTGACTTGGTTCACAGTAAATGCTGCTCCACACAAACTCAAAACAAAAAAAGAAAAGTTTTCCATCACAATAAAAGTTTAATGGTTTAACGTTTGAAAATAAAGAAATTAAGACCATAAATATTAGTATTGTAGTTGTAATGTGAAACAAAATTGTTATTGTTGTATTCTTAAATATTCTTTTTTTTTTTTCTTTTTTTTTTTTTACAGTGAAATATTCTTGATTCTTATTAGATTTAAAAAAAATTTAATAATAAATATTATTATTGGTTACACTTTATTTTAAGGTGTCCTTGTTGTAGTGTAATTATACATTTAAAGGGATAGTTCACCCCAAAATGAAAATTTGCTGTTTTGAAAATCAGCAAATTTTCATTTTGGGGTGAACTATCCCTTTAAGTACTGAGTAATATTAATTAACTACATGTACTTACTATATGGTTAGGGGGTGGCTTAGGGTTACTTGCATGTTATTATGCATAATTTATTGTTATTATAATAGTAAGTACATGTAACGTGTAACAAGGACACTTTATATTAAAGTGTTACCTTATTATTAATGTTATCTATTTATTTTTATTCTTATTTTTTCATGCAGCCCTAATTTGTGTGTTTAAACTTTGTGCAATCTGCAACAGTGTATGCATGACGTATTTGCCTTTTCCTGTGTTTATAAATAGTTATTGATCACACCAGCACACAAGATAATGCGTTTGCATCAACTTACACTTACGTCCGGGCTCAGAGCGCATCGTTCTCCGCTTTGACCCATGAAACATGTTTTTACAAGCTAGAAAGTGTGTGCACAGGCAGCAGTGAAAATAGGGAACTTTATTGTCTCCGGATGCTCTTGAAAAAATGGTAGAGATTAATAATAACAGTCATAACATAAAATAATTTTCTAGTTCTGCTTTTTTTTTTTTATTTTTAGGAAGGCTCAGTCACGCAGGTCTCATGCTGCCCCCATGATGAAGACTTTATCGCTGTAGCAACGAGGTATTCATATTCATGTTTATATGGCCTCCTGGTTTTTTTGGTTGCCAGTCTGGACTCTTTTGATGTGTGTGTACCTCAGTCAGGGTTTGGTGGTGGTGTGGGAGCTGCATTTAGAGCGGCGTGGCCGTCCTGAGCGCGTCTCTGTGTCCTGGGAGCACCGGGGACAGACGGTAACATCTCTGTGCTGGGACACCGCAGCCCTCCGAGTGTTTGCCGGAGATGTCGGAGGGAAAGTGTCCTGCGTCCGGGCTGGGTCATCTAAACTCGGGAAGGTATAAGAAAACTTAAACGTTTTATGCATGTCAGTGTGGCCATACACTACTGTTCGAAGTTTGGGGTCTGTAAGATTTAAAAAATTTTTTTTTTTTTTTTTTGAAAGAAGTCTCTTCTGCTCATCAAGGCTGCATTTATTTGATCAAAAATACAGTAAAAATAGTAATATTGTGAAATGTTATTACAATTCAAAAGGACAGTTTTCTCTTTGAATATATGTGACCCTGGACCACAAAACCAGTCATAAGTGTCATTTTTTCAAAGTTGAGATTTATGCATCATCTGAAAGCTTAATAAATAAGCTTTCCATTGATGTATGGTTTGTTAGGATCGGACAATATTTGGCCAAGATACAACTATTTGAAAATGTGGAATCTGAGGGTGAAAAAAAACTCAAAATATTGAGAAAATCGCCTTTAAAGTTGTTTAAATGAAGTTCTTAGCAATGCATATTACTAATCAAAAATGAAGTTTTGATATATTTACAGTAGGAAATTTACAAAATATCTTCATGGAACATGATCTTTACTTAATATCCTAATGATTTTTGCCATAAAAGAAAAATCAATAATTTTGACCCATACAATGTATTTTTGGCTATTGCTACAAATATACCCATGCAACATAAGACTGGTTTTGTGGTCCAGGGTCACATATGTTAAAATGTAATTTATTCCTGTGATCAAAGCTGAATTTTCAGCATCATTACTCCAGTCTTCAGTGTCACATGATCCTTCAGAAATCATTCTAATAGTCTGATTTGCTGCTCAAGAAACATTTCTTATAATTATCAGTGTTTGAAACGGTTATTCTTCTTCATATTTTATGTGGAAACCGCAATTCGTTTTTTTCAGGATTCTTTGAATGGAAAGTTCAAAAGGAGCATTTATTCAAAATAGAGATCTTTTGTAACATTATGAATGTCTTTACTGTTGCATTTGATAAATTTAATGCATCTTTGCTGAATAAAAACATTAATTTCTTTCACAAAAAAAAAAAAAAAAATCTTGCTGACCTCAAAGTTTTGGACAGTTTAATGCATTTTATTTAAATGAAAACCAGTCATTTTAATCTATGCTTGTGTGTTTCTGTCTGTGTTTGTTGTGGTTTGGCGTCCAAACAGGGCTCTGCGTTTGTGATCTTCCCAATTCAGATCATCACTACAGTGGATTCACGTGTCGTTCAGCTGGGCTACTCAGACGGACACCTGGTGGTCTCGTCTCTCAGCCGATGCTACCTGTGTGACACAGAGAGGTGTGTGTGTGTTTGCAGGAGACATGGGATGTCCCACATCTATACCAACAATTAGTTAAATAAAGGAAAAGTACTCACCAGAGATCACTAGATCTAGATCACTAGAACATTTTAAACACAAATATACCAGTTCATTTGAATTAGGCTCTTTATTTGATCAAAATATCATGTTAGACATTGATATCACATTATCTCCAGTGTTCTCAGACCATAACTTAGATTAAAATGCATATTAATCGTAAGAAAAACTAAATGAAAATTCAGTTGAAACAGATGAGAATTCACTCTGTTCCTGTCTCTGTTCCACTCTCAGGGAGAAGTTCTGGCGTGTGGGTAATAAAGAGAGAGATGGAGAGTTTGGGGCATGTTTTCTCCTGCAGGGTCCGACGGGTCAGCGGGGTCAGGCGCTGTTGTACTGCGCCCGGCCCGGCTCCCGCATATGGGAGGCCAGTTTCAGTGGAGAGGTCCTGAGCACACACCAGTTTAAACAGCTGCTGGCCTGCCCACCTCTGCCCCTCGTCTCTTACAAGTGAGTGTTTGTGTGTTTAACACTAACTTGTGACCTCATTAGTGTTTGCTCTTCTGCCTCTTAGTTTTGTATCTCCATACTTTTCTCTCTATATGTTTGTTGTGTATTTTTGTTTTCAGGAATGAACCACATTTCAACCCTGCACAGACGAATCCACAGTCTCTGGCTTTCCCAAGACTCCTCCAGTTTGGGTAACCACTCCCTGTACTATAATAACACAAGACCTTTAGTAAACACACAATATTTCATACCCGCTGTTATGACCATGATGATAACATCTCAGGTTAGAAAGGTTTTTGGGTTAATATTTAACTTGTGAATTGTGTGTTTGTTTCTTAGTGATCAAAATCTGCTCACCTGGACGGATTCGGCCATCTATATCTTCACCCCTCACAGCGGTCAGGTTCTGCTGTGGACAGAGGTCAAAGGTGAGAGGTCATTGTTTAACCTGTATGAGGTTTTAAGTATGACACTTCACAATGCACAAAATATATTTAATAAAAAAATGTAGATAGATAGCTATTAAATACAAATGTTAAAACATATTATTAATACATTTATATATATAAATGTATTAATGTTTTAACATATGTATTTAATAGCTAAATAAAAATGAATATATATATATATATATATATATGTGTTTTTTTATATTTTATTTTATCTATATATAAAGTATAAAAACAACTTTGTGAAAATTAAAAATACATTTTACATATTTAAAAAAAAATATTATATGATATTATTGATATTACTGCTCTTTATGGATCTTTATCTGCCTTAGAAATATTGAACATAAAATTAGCATAATTTCTTAATAATGTAATAATAATATAAAAATTAACATAATTAACATAAAACATAAATATATTTTAGCAATATGTTTTAAAGTAACAATATAATTTTATATGTTTATTATTATTTTTTTTTATAAAGTTCATTAAAAAAATTGAAATATTGAATGAAGTCTATATTGTATGACCTGATTTTATAGCTCTTGGATCTGTATCTGTTGTCTTCTCTCTATAGATGTGGTGGAGATTTCAGTTTTCCGTAATGAGCTATTTTGTCTATGTGGTGACGGACGTTTGTCTCACCTGTCCCTGATGTCACCTGAGCGCTGTGTGGAGCGTCTGATGAAGAGGGAGAACTGGACGCTTGCCACCTCCGTCTGTTGCATGTTTCAGCACGCCATTATTACATCCAGGGTACACATACAAACACGAACACATTTAGTTTGCATACTGTTTCGCGTACTATTTTAAAAGAAGGAAGTATGTACTGTGCAGTATGCATTCAGTATTACATTAGTACTCCATTCCAAATAAAGTCTCAGTCTTTTGCATTTCCTCCTTAGGCCAGAAAGTCCCTCCCCATTGATCGGTTGGAGCAGCTTAAGGCTCAGCTAAACTCCACCTCCCAGCAACAGCTGATTGGTCAGCTGGAGGAAGTGATCAGCAAACTGGAGCCACTGGATTCCGCCTGCAGCAGCCGCAGGAGCAGTATTTCCTCACACGTGAGTCCAAAAACACACAGGCATATGTAAAGATGCACGTTTTTGAAATAAAAATGACTCTTCCTGTTGTGTGCAGGAGAGCTTCAACGTTCTGGACTGCGGCATCTACCGCGTCATCAGCCGAAGAGGCAGCCAATCAGACGATGACGCCAGCTCCCTCGCCAACCAATCGATGCTTGAGGAGGAGCGGCTGAATGAGTTCAGTTTCACTGAGGAGGAGCGGGTGGAGAATGGTGAGACTGGGAGAGAGTCACTGAGAAAACAAAAGATCGATTTCAGACCTAAAAGCGAGTTAGCAGATTCTGGCTCTCTCAGTGGGAATTATTTGTCCTGATACAGGAAGTACTCCACTCACATTTCATTATTGATCAGAAAGTATGGAAGCTTGTTTATGCCATGGGATAAAAAATAAAAATGAAAACAGGCAACTGCAGCTTTTTATCTCACAGATTTTCTCAAAATTGCAGGATATAAACTTGTTCATTTGCAAACTCATAATTGACCCTTTGCAAAGAGTTACTGTTGCTATGTCCGACAAGCCATGCCATTCTCACTCAGTGAAAATACATCGTGGGGCAAAGAGGAAACTGACAACATGCCGACAGGCAGTGTTGGGCAGTAGCGTCGCTACAAGTAGTGACGCTACTAGTTTAACTACATTTCTCAGTAGTGTGGTGGTAGCGTCGCTGCTTTCTGAATCAAATAGCTTTTCAGTAGCGAAGCTCTATTTTTGATCAAGTAGCGCGGTAGCAGAGAAGAAGAGTGTCTTTATATCATTTTGTTGTCAAGTCACAGCCAAATAGCTTGTGCGAAGCGCTGAATCTTTTATAATATGATAACCCGAACTATTATGCCTATCTATCTGCTTGACTGACAGTTTTATTGATCACTGAGAGAGCATTGACTTGGTATGATGTTGGTTCAATATAAAAATGATTTTTTTTAAAAATAGCTTAGATAAAGTAAACTACTTTTGCCATGTTGCTGTAGCTTAACTTGCTACATTTCCCAGGGCTGTTGCTTTAGTGTAGTGAAGCTTCATTTAATGAAGAGTAACTGTTAGCTTAGCGCACTACATTTTCCAAGTAGCTTGCCCAGCACTGCCGACAGGTTACCTTTGGTATGAAACAAAGTCTCAGCTTTCAAATTTTGTTCTTTTTTAAGAAATTCAAACAATAAATCATGTTTTGTGGCTCTTTAATGTGCCGCCACAGATCGCTGTAGCACCGCAGTTCAAACGTCACGTGAACTGATCATCTCTTCCTCTTTACTGGTTATAGCATGAAATAAACAGGAATGAACATCAGAAGATATCTTGTTTTAACCGGGAAAGACGTCAATACACACCATTTTCCAAGTCCACCAACGTTAATCTACTCTCCTGTCTGGTTTGTTTGTCGGACAAAATGGCAGATTCGCCGTTATGATTGGTCAGATCGCCTGTCAGTCAAATTCCCGGTGAAGGGTCAATTGTGAGATTAAAAAGTTGCAATTACTTACTCCTTTTTTTTTTATCTCATGGCAAAAAAACAGGCTTTCATAAGAGAGATTTTCTTCAACACATAAAAATATTTAACACATAATGCCACACAGATACTGTAATGACCCATTTTACTTATTTGACATATTTCGGAGTGAATCAGGATATTAAACATTGAAAATAAATGTAAACAGGGACTTAATTTTATTTACGTGAAAAAAATGAAGGATTAGTAAATGAGAGAGCCATTTTATAGGCATATAACATACAACAGATGAATCATGGACGATAAGACCAGGGATGTGTATTAAAGTAGCAAATGAGTTTAATTCCAATTTTCATTTTCACATCCATGCCGAAAGCAAAAATTCTGCACAGTGCAACAAACTCACCACCAATCAGAACTTAAGTGATATTTAATAAACAATTTGAATGTTCAGTATGCCGATAAATGAGATTTCACTACTTGCAGAGCTGTCGACCAAAATAAAAACCAAACAACTGACAAATAATGCAGTTTGCAGCTGGTTATGACAAAAAAATATAATTTTTAATTTTTTATATTGTGAATTTTTAAAAAAATTGTATAGTTTTATAGTAGTAATTGTATGTCGGTGTGTTGTATGTCAAATATTGTGCAATAAAATACACTAAAAACATCAATGAGCAGTAGTTTAATCATTTATCTGGTGTTTTCAACATTTTAGAATCTTCTTTTTCTGATCATTATTATCTGCTTTATTCTGTGCTTTTGCTTAATTATCACACATCTTCTGACTTTATTCTCTCTGTCTTTCCAATCATCTCTCTATTATTTCATCTGCTTTTGCTGTCCTGAAGACTCTCAGTCTGTGCGTGGAGAGGGCGACAGGTCAGACATCAGCTTGCAGTTTCTACCACTGCATTTCCGCCCAAAACCCCCACGAGTCGCCCTGCAGGCTGTTCGAGACAGGTACACGCACACACACTTATACAGCTGTCCCTAAAAACTGTAATAATTTCACTTCCTCTTAAATTTCACACCAGACCCATTCTGCTTTGCTCTGATTGGCTGGATCACAAGGAAGTAAAATTCCACTGAAGAGTCAAACTTATATTAATATTCATTAAAATGCAGCTGCTGATACTCAGGTTATTTTTAAAACTGCAACTTCCTGTTTCGTCGTAGTGTCACATATTGCTTTGTCTCGTTGTCTCATTTTGTGCTGATGCCTGTGATTGGTAAGGTTACACGTTATTTCTGCTCTTTGTTTTCTTTATGCAAACTCAGCTGCATTTTATTTCCTTATATTTCAGGCAATCATTGCTGATGTTGATGACTATCTAATTTTTTGTGTCTGTGAATGTGTGCGGGTCAGTGTCTCGAGCTTTGTGAAAAAGACCACCGAGAAGATCAACACGCTTCAGATGAACGCAGACCTGTGGCCTCGGCCTGACCTCAGGGAAGGGGTTCAAGGGGAGGTCACGCCCACAGTGACCCCTCTTCCAGAAGAAGTCGAGCATGAGTGAGTCTGTTTTACTTTCTGACTCCCTATTGTGGTTTTCTGACTGCTGCTATTGGTGTTTTGTGTATTGACCTTGTTTTTATTGTGGTTTTTGATTGTCTCTCTGTAAGATTGAACGCTGAGCAGTCCAGCTCGGAGTCTGAGCTGCAGGAGTTGAGGGCCGCCACAAAGAAAGCCATGTGAGTTTAGAGGAGCGCTGCTTCGTACTGCTGCACACAGGAAGGAAGATGTTCAGTCAAGTTGAATTATAAGCTATTGAATGTTTGCATGAGATACATTAATTAGAAAATCATAAAATTATTTGGAAATTTTGGCCAAAAGCTGAGGTCAGTAGGTTTTTTTCTTTTGTGAGAGAGAGAGAGAGAGAGAGAGAGAGAAATTAATACTCTTTATTCAGAAAGGATGCATAAAATTGGATCAAAAGTGACTGTAAAGACATTTATAGTGTTACAAAAGACTTTTATTTCAAACGAATGCTGTTCTTTTTAACTTTGTTCATTGATTGAATCTATCATGGTTTCCACAAAAATATGAAGCAGCACGAACTGTTTTAAACATTGATAGTATTAATAAATGTTTCTTGAGCAGCAAATCAGTATATTAGACTGATTTCTGAAGCATCATGTGACACTGAAGACTTGAGTAATGATGCTAATAAATTCAGCTTTGATCACAGAAATAAAATACATTTTACAATATATGTGACCATGGACCACAAAACCAGTCATAAGGGTCAGTTTTTCAGGATTCAATTTTTTAGGATTGGACAATATTTGGCTGAGATACAACTATTTGAAAATCTAGAATCTGAGGGTGCAAAAAAAATCAAAATATTGAGAAAATCACCTTTAAAGTTGTCCAAATGAAGTTCTTAGCTATGCATATTACTAATCAAAAATGAAGTTTTGATATATTTATGGTAGGAAATTTACAAAATATCTTCATGGAACATGATCTTTACTTAATATCCTAAAGATTTTTGGCATGAAAGAAAAATGGATAATTTTGACCCATACAATGTATTTTTGGCTATTGCTACAAATATACCCCAGCGACTTAAGACTGCTTTTGTGCTCCAGGGTCACATATTATATTACAAGAGAAAAACATTTTTTTTGAATTGCAATAATATTTCACAATATATACTGTTTTTACTGTATGCAGCACTGATGAGCATAAAATATTTCAAAATCTTGCCAACTCCAAAATTTTGAACTGTAATAGTCATATCAATAATCAATTTTTCAACCTCAAGTTTAAGGTTAAAATACATTGATGAAAAAGAGAAATTATGTATTTTATATACACAAAACAGTTGTGTTTAGCCATTTGCTGTTCATTTGAAAAGCCTTCAGTGTGACAAATGATTTTTTTAAAGTACATATAATTATATTTAGTCTCTCAATTAATGTTAAGTCATACAATGTGTGTATAGTAATGACAATGAATAATGACTGGAAAAATTGTTTTAGATGAAATATAGCCATAGTCAGACTGTATGAAATTACTACCCAATCACTGTAGTTGCTTTTCCTGTGCACTGGACTGTTATTAGAGTTGATATTTGTTCCTCTGCAGCTCTCAGATCCAGGACCCCATGGTTTTACTGGATCCTGTCTGTCTAAGCGATGTACTTCGAGAGTGGGCTCCAGTTCTGGAGAGGGTCCTGGGTCCAGAGGATCACACCAGACCTACAGAAATAACAACTCAAGAGGAGAAGACTCTGGAGGAGGATGAGCTTGTTTCATCAATGTCCTGCTGTGTCGTGGTTCAGCCAGATATCTACTCTGCTAACCTGGATGAATCTGCTACCCTTACTGAAGAAGAGGACCTTGGAGAGAGCACCGCTTGTTCCACCGCCCCAGTCAGAGCGCTGTTCCCACCTCTGGCGAATCATGTCGAACTAATACAGCTGTTTTCCCCCAAACCTCTGCCCCCTGACCTCCAGGCTGACCTCTCGCAGCTGGCCTGTCTTTATCTGGAGATGGGCTGTCCCGGTAGAGGAGGCATCGAAAGCGTGTGTGTGTTCCTGAGGAGGTACTTCTTCCTGTTGGACCAGGAGAGAGTGAGGAAGATGTGTATGCTGCGATACAGAGAGCACCGCGAGGTGATGAAGGCGTATATTGCTGGCATGCTGGGTAGGTTTTTTACATAAATGTCTATTAACTGTAATAATAGGTGCATTTAAATCCTCCGGGTGTAGTTTGTATTTACGAGTTGGCAAGTCATAATTGCAACTCTGGTCGGAGCAGGTTGTTATTCATAGCTTTCAGTCACGTGACCGGCTCGAAGACCTGGAGGGCAAAACATCCATAGAACTGCAGGACAAGCCTGTCAATTTTCCATCTATTTCGCAGCCGCAAATATTTACATCACCTCTCAAAAGAATAAAACAAAGGTATGTGAACAAAATGCAAGTTTTGGGCATTTGCAATCCATATTAAGCACCCGTGTCAATGTTTCAATCATTAAACAGTGCAACAAAACGTTGTAAAAACACTTATAGTGCCTTAATATATTTAAAACAGTAATATTAAAATATCAAATTCAGTAATCTCTATAGTTGATGCATAGTTTACATAGGCAAGCAGATGAGGCCAGAATATGAGCGCAATCCGCTTAATGGTTCCATGTTTTCCTTCTAATGGTTTTTTTATGAGAAACCATTGAACGTGAAACTTTGCACATTGTGTTTATATTCTGGCTTCATCTGCTTCCCTGTACAAAATATACATCATCAATAAGGTGTTTACTGAATTTCGCCTTTTAATATGTGTGTTTTACTACATTACTACTTAATGCAAACTGCGTAAAAATAACTGGCGATCAGTGGAGCAAAGCTTCGTTTTGCCCTCCAGGTGGCGTTCCTATAAGGGTGTGACGTCACGTGAAAACTCTCAATAGTTAACTAGAACTAAAAGTAAAATTAAAACCAGTAAAAAAAACATAGCTTTTAGTTAACTATAATATATAAATGTGTATATATATAAAAAAATATATATATATATATATATCACACACACACACACACACACACACACACACATATATATATATATATATATATGTTTACATTTCCAAACATTATTTTTGCCATTAATTGTAATAATCCAGTGAGATTTTTGTTTGCACAAGGAATCTGACAACAGCCAGTATACATGCATGCATGCATACATACAATTATTTCAGCTAGTTGTCAATGCAACATTTCTCATTTTAATTTAGTTTAACTTGTACTAAAATACAATTAAAATAAGATTAATAAACTATAATATATATGCCTATATAATCATATACATCTATATATTTAACAATAAAAATGACAAAAACACAACAAAATGACTATAATTAAGATTAAAAAAAAAAAAAAAAAAGTGACGTATTGTCAAGTATGGTGACCCATACTCGGTGGGCAGCCATTGCTCCAGCGCCCGGGGAGCAATCAGGGGTTCGGTGCCTTGCTCAAGGGCACCTCAGTCATGGTATCGAAGGTGGTGAGAGTGCTGTTCATTCACAATCCCCACCTTCAATTCCTGCCAGTGCGAGAATCGAACCGGCGACCTTCAGGTTACAAGCCCGACTCTCTAACCATTAGGCCACGACTTGCCCACTATAATAAAAACTGTAAAAATAATAAAAACTGATAATAGCATAGAACTATAATAGCACCTCAGTGATACTAGAGTAAATCAGAGTCAGTTTATCATAAAAATCAACAGGTTTTTTTTTTTTTTTAAACCTACAAAATGATAACTAAAGAATTCACTCCGGATGTGTTTTTGCTTTGTTTTTATTCAGTTCCTGAAGGTGCTGTAAATTGAATCGTTAGATATTCTATTATAACTGTGCAGTACTATGGTATTTTGTTCACGCACCTGGATTTATTGCTAAATGAAAAAAAAAATGATAATTTTAACAAATCCAGTTTTGCACTTGTATTTATGACTTTGTAGAAACATTCATGCAGGTTCAGCTCATTAATACAATATTTCCAACATGACTTAAATGTACCAAATGAATCATTACATAGCCCTGCATTATATTCGCTGAATTAAATCCAATACTTTTTTCTTATTAATTTTGGGCTGCAATTAAACATATGTAAAATGTTTAAAAGCTGTATGAGACATATTGATATTTTTGAATTCAGCATCATCAAATTGGCTAATATTAGTCCTCTTTTGCAAATCAGCAGATTTTTTTTTTTTTTTCCCCCTCAAGATTCAGGGCTGAGTTATTGCAGTTCTGTTAATATTAATTCTCCAAATATTCTGCGGCGTGTTGTAGAGTTCACTCAGGCCAGTAAGGTGGTGGAGGTGATTCAGAAGGGTGATCTGCTGAAGTCTCTACGCAGTCTGAGAGAACTTCAGCCCTGGAACGCACCTCTGCTACTCTCACACCTGTACAGGTGAGTTTACGTCACACACGTGCTCAGTATCTATATGCAACTTCAATATGGCCACCTGCAGACCTGAATATGTCATTTATATTGAATGTAATGCTTTTTTTCTCTACAGACTCTATGATAAACACGGAGAGGTGGCTGTTCGTGCCTACCCGCAGTTCTATCCCACAATCCTCCCCTCTGACATCATGGCCATGGCTTTACCCAGCCACTTCCTGCCTTATCTGGACAATCTGGTCCAATCACGAGCCGAGCAGCAGCGGTACGGCTGTGTCCATTATACATTGTTTTATGATGTTTGTTTATCATAGTTGTAAAGGTTATAAATGAGCCATTTATACCCTGTGATGTTGTATCCTTGTTTTTGAATATATCAAATTAACTATTTTTGTCCTCTGCTAGGTTGTCTTTCTTGGGCTCTCTTCTCCAGCCAGAAACTCTGCGACAGGATTGGCTGGAACTGGCGCTATCCCATGATGCCCCACAAAAGGATGACACACTCACTGCTGACGGACAGCCCAGGTACAAAAAACAATTTATACGTAACTAGATTCCTCAGCAAGCTCTATATATATATATGTATATACACACACACACACACATATACACACACACACACATATATATATATATACACACACACATACACACACACACACACACACACATATATATATATATATATATATATATACACACACACACATACAAATATTTGTACATTTGAAGACAAAATTATTAGCTGAAAAAATAAGTTTAAAACAGTCCTAAATGTAGTTGTTTTTCCCCAGACATTAATATGTGTCCTGTTTAATTTGAGGAATGAATATCATGCATTTATAGTCTTTCTATGTATATAATGTATATAAAATCACTTGTACACATTGTGCAATATTAATATATGGTATATATAATATATTATTTATTTAATAATTTATCTTTATTTATTTATTTATATAATGTCTCCTGTGCTGTAGGTGGCACTCTCATTTCTTCAGCTGGGGTTATGGGCGTCTGCTGTCTTTGCTGATTCGTCTGCCTGCTGATCTGGCCTCCAAACAGAAGATGCTGGAGATGTGCAGAACTCATGGGTGAGTGTAGAATTAGAATGGATAGAATTGGATCAGAATGTGTAATTGTGTGTATACTGTGACTGTGTTATTTGTCTCTCAGGTATTGGATGGGTTACCTGTACCTGTGCAGAGAGCTGCAGCGGCGGCCCGAGGCTTTCAGTGCCATCTGCAGACTGGACGACATGACACTACTAGAGGGGGATGATGGTACAACAAACATAGATGCTCAAAACTGTCAATACAAAGTCATTTAATTAGTTTATTTTAACCAAGAACCTGGTTGTCTGACTGACACTTAAAGACACTGTGGAGTTATTTCTCTCTTTGTCTTTCTGCAGGTATTGTACCTCAGTCTCTGGATGAGTGGGTGTTGCTTCTCCAGCTCTCCCAGCAAATCAGTTCAAGCAACGAAGCCCCGCCCACTTCAGCCCTGCCCAGCAGCCCCAATGGATCCTGTTCAGACGACACTAACGGCACGAGCGATAGTTCTCCCGACCTATCAGACGGTTCGACTGACTGGAGCATTCGCATCAGCCCGGAGAACATCATCCTGCATCTGGTGCGGGTCTTCGGGCCGGACCAGGCACTGACGGCCCTCCAGGAGCGCGGGATACAGGTTGATCTTAGTTCACGCTCCACGCTGGTCTGCGATCTGCTTCGTATGGCTGAGAAGCGGCAAAGGTGAGAGCATGGAAAATAATAGTGGGCTTTTCAGAAAGCAGTACGCTAGTATTCAATGCCAAACTTACTGTTTTTAAAAATATAAGTATATACTATAAAATATAAGTATATTCTATGTGTATATATAAAAGTATATACTTAAAGAAACGGCACAATACAAATATATACTGCACAGTATGCTAATATTCTATTCTAAACATATTAGTTAATTTAGCATACTAACATATGACTTACTATTTCTGAAATAGAAAGAGAAGTGTAGTAGTATGCTAAGTTTTTGAAAATTACTTCTGCAGTCTACAGTATATACTGCACAGTCTGCTAATATTCTATTTCAATCTAATTGTTTTTGGAAAATACTAAGCAGTTTATATTAAATAACAGGCAGACTGGTAGTATTCCATTACGAACCTATTAGTTGAATTTGGAATACCGTGCTACCATACAACATAATATTTTTGTCATATAAAATTATAAATAGTATTGCAGTATGAGTAGTATAATGGTATGCTATTTTGAATTTAAACATTGTTTTTGAAAAATAGTAGCCTAGTCCATCCCGAACATATTGGCTGAATTCGGAATGGCATACAGTATACTATTGCTATTTCTGGCATAATATTATATAGGAGAAAGAGTAAGAGCAGTATAATAGCATGCTATTTCAGATTTAGACATTATTTTTTAGAAAATAGTAGGTAGTGAACTGTATGTAGCAAGCAGAATTATAGTATTCCTGTACGGATATTTCAATTTTGTAAAATATTAGGCAGTCTGCAGTATAAACTGCCCAGTTCTGAACATATTGGTTGAATTCGGAATAGCATACTAGCATACAAGTCTTACAATTTCTGATTTATAAACATACGGAAGAAATAGTAAGCATAGTATGGTAGTATGCTATTTCGAGTTTAGACATTATTTTGGGGAAAATAGTAGACAGTGTACAGTATATAGAAAGCAGAATGGTAGTACTCCATTACGAACATGTTTAAAAATTAAAAATTAGTAGTTAGTCTACACCAGGGGTACCCCACCCTGTTCCTGGCGATCGACTGTCCTGAAAAGTTTAACTCCAACTCTAATCAAACACACCTGCCTTTAATTTTCATGCGATCCTGAAGACATTAATTAGTTGCTTCAGGTGTGTTTGATTAAAGTTGGAGCTAAACTTTGCAGGACAGTCGATCGCCAGGAACAGGGTTGGGCACCACCGGTCTACACTATGTAATTCACAGTATGCTAATATTCCATTCCGAACATATTGGTTGTATTCAGAATAGCTTACTAGCATAAGACTCTTATTTTTTCTCCCACATAAATGTGTTATGCTATTTTAAATTTAGACATTGTTTGTTTTGGAAAATAGTACATGGTATACATTGTATAGCAAGCAACACGCTAGTATTCCATTACAAACATATTGTTTTAGGATAGAAAATGGTAAGCAGTGTACAGTATATACTGCGCAGGAAGCTAATATTCCAATCCAAACATACTGGCTGAATTCAGGATAGCATACTAACTTAACATACTGCTCCTTGCTATTTCTCACTACTACTCATCCACATAATGATATAGCAGAAATCGTAAGAGTGGTATGAATGATATGATGTTTTGAATTTAGACGTTGATTTTTGTAAAATAGTGTGCTGTGTACAGTATACACTGCCCAGTATGCTAGTATTCCATTCTGAACATTGGTTGAATTCGCAATGGCATACTAGCATACGACTTTTGCTATTTCTGCTTTATAAATATATGGGAGAAATAGTAAGAGTAGTATGCAATTGTGAGTTTAGACATTATTTTTGTAAAATACTAGGGAGTGTACAGTATACACTGTGCACTATGCTGATATTCTGTTTAGAACATATTGGTTGTCTGGCATACTAGCATACTACTTTTACTATTTCTGCCATATGAATGTGTATTTTTAATGGACGTTCAAATTTAGACATTGTTAGCCATTGTTATTTTGGAAAATAGCACGTTAGTAGTCCATTACAAACATATAGTTTTAGGACGGTAAATATTAGGCAGTGTTCAGTACATACTGCGTAGTATGCTAATATTCCATTCAGATCTATTTGTTTTTGGGAAATAATAGGCAGTGTAAATTATATAGTGAGCAGAATGGTAATATGCCATTCTATACATATCATTTTAGGAAAATACTAGGCAGTGTACTGTATATATCATTAAAGTATTTTTTTGTGCTTTGGAAAATAGTAGGCAGGGTACAGTATATACTGCGCAGTGTACTTGTATTCAATTCTAAATGTAGGTAATGTTAACAATTTCTCTCCTCATGCGTTCATTCTTTGTTTTCTCTCTGATGTTTTAGAGCACTGATTCAGACCATGTTGGAGCGCTGTGACCGGTTTCTGTGGTCTCAGCACGCTTGAGACCTCTATGTCCACATGATCTCCACCTATGCCTCCAGGACCCAGCGCTGCTTTCAGTATGGACACACTACGGCCTGCCTTCTGTAGTTTGGGTCGTGTCTTTAAAACAGCTGCTCTGGGATCAGCTGCCTTGCTGAAGATCATGTGGCAGATCAGCTGATTTCATAGTGTGATGCATTCCAGTCAATCTAACACAGATTCCAATTCATAGTTTTTTAGCACCAGCACTATGACTGTATTGTGCCGTAAATGGTGAAAGCACTGCGTGGGCATCACATGACTTGATCTAAACCGTTCTTCAGTATTTTGTCTCCTGTTTCCTATTTAGCTAGCTATTTAATAAGGTGCTGACACAGTATTAACAAAGGGCTTTTTTTATGTCATTCATAAATCCATTTGCACACAAATTATCGTATTGAATTGAATGCAACAATTTATGTAAGAATGCTTCTATCTACACTTCCATGTTTATTAATGAGGCCCAGTGTGTTTTCATGTGGTTTTAGGGCTATGTAGAATATACAGTATATCCCTTAAATAAATATAAATGCATATATATTCATCTATTTAATAGCCTTAATGAAATTTTCATCTCCAAGTATTTGAGAACCTTGTGAAACAAGGCTGTGTTCTTTTAACAGAGATAACTATAAATAATTGTGAATGTATGAACTAATAGTTTTGTAACTAATGCCATGTGGCTCAGCTGGTTTAACAGGCTGCTCTTAATGAAAAGCACAATAAATACGAGTATCATGTTCATTTATAACCGTGTCGTTCCTTTGAACGCATGACTGAGAGAATCTCTTTTCATTGCTCTTCATGCAAACTAACATAATTTGAATGCATGGAAAGCCTACTAGCAATGAATTTGTGAGGATTTTATTAAGCTCATTATTTTTGCACTGGCACTAGATTTGAATTGTAAATGGACGTGCTGTGCTACACAAACACATTTACATCTTGTGCCAGCTTGACACTGGTTTCCTCTGTAGGTCTGTGAGGCACGTGCTCCCGTCAGACGTGTGAAGTTATTCGTACTCGTCCCGAGTTCAAACCCAGTGAGAACAGCAGCCTTTTAAAGTCATCAACCTGGAATCCCTGAAGTTCTCCTCACTTTCCAATTTCTCTTATCAGACTTTCAGAACTGTCTGTTTTTCTCTGTTGCTCCACTGACCTCTTTTCCAGGTGTGTCTTCTATCAGATCGTCTCTGTGCCAGCAGAAGTGTCATCCGCAGGTGGGCAGAAAAAGGCAGATTACGGGAAACATTGACAATAAACTCCTAACACTAAATGTTAAAGGAACAGTTCACCTAAAAATGAAAATCTGCTTAAAATGTATTCACCCTGAGGCCACTTGGGATGAGTTTGTTTCTTTATCAGAAATGATTTGGAAAAATTTAGCATTGTATCTCTTGCTCACCAATGGATCCTCTGCAGTGAATGGGTGCCGTCAGAATGAGAGTCCAAACAGCTGATAAAAACATCACAATAATCCACAAGTAATCCACTGTCCATCAATTAATGTCTTGAGAAATGAAAAACTGCATGTTTGTAGGAAACAAATCCATCGAGGCATTTTAATTTTAAACAGTCGCTTCCAGCTAAAATACAAGTCCATAATACATAATATTGCTTCTTCCAGTGAAAAAGTAATCTCGTCTGGATCAGGAGAGAAATATGCACTGATCAAGCACAGTTTACAAGCCGAAACAATGAATATGTGGGTTGATTTTGTTGTGAGAGGACAACATGAGATGAACATTTCACAGAAGGAAGTGTTATTATATATTATGGACTTCTATTTTGGCCAGAAGCAACGGTTTAATGTTAATGTGCTGTTTTTATCAGCTGTTTGGACTCTCATTCTGACGGCACCCATTCACTGCAGAGGATTCATTGGTGAGCAAGAGATACAATGCTGAATTTTTCCAAATCTGATGAAGAAACAAACTCATCTACATCTTGGATGACCTGAGAGTGCGTACATTTTCAACATTCAACATTTCCTTTAAGGTTCAGTATGTGTCAGCGTTTGTGCTCCAGACCTGAATGTTCCTCAAATAATTTTTTGAGTTTTGTTAAGAAAAGCTGTGCTATTACTTTACTCAGACCATAATAAGATCATAAAACTCCCACAGAATGTCAAGGATGAACCCAAGCTATATCTTGAAACCAGAATATTACACCCTAAAAACACCCTAGCAGCCACTGCTCACATTTAGTTCAGAAGGCGGTGTCTCTCTATGACTTGCACGAGGAGTGATTGTGTCGATAACCCCGTTAGAGGATGGTGTGTTTGGATGGAGAGGTTATTAGGGCGAGACAGTCACTCCGAGTGTGTTTGGGTTCGTTTGATGTTGAGTTATTGTCACCAGTCACACAGATAACAGAATTCTGCACATACCTGCAGACCAAAGCCAACGTATAAAAGTCAGTCCAGACTTAAACCTTCTCAAACACACAATTACACAGAATTGTACAGTAACACACCATATAATAGTTCAGACGGTGATGTATTAGTACTTATATATTTAAACACTTAACTGAACATATTTATTTTTTGTATTCATTGTTATTTATTTACAATATTTTTGTACATTAATTTGCACAAGGCTACATATACTTTTCGTCTGAAGCAAGAACAAAATGTTATATATTTTACAAGAACAAGAGTGAGAATACAAGACCGTACAGATGGATACAACATGCTTGGTAAGTACAACAACAATACACAAATATTATTATTATTATTATAAATATTTATATGAATATTGTGTTGTAGCTGCATATTTCTGCTATATATAATATTTTCGTTTTTGTGTTTGCGTGTATATATATATATTCTTGCATATATTCATATATATATATATAGCATTTAAAAATTTTAGTTTTATTTTTGATTTATATTCATTTTTGGTTTTATAATAGTATTTTGGGTTTTATAATATATATATATATATATATATATATATATATATATACATACATTTTTTGTAATTTTAATATTTAGTGTACACACACACACACACACACATATATATATTTTATATGAGATTTAATGTTTGGTTTATTGAATGTATGTTATTGTGTATATTATGTATATTATTCTCATTGCAGGAATCTGTCTCATGCTTGATTATATCTATACTTCTGATGTTGTGTCTGCCGCTCTCAGCCACATCTCATTTTCCTTCCCAGAATGCAACAGGTACTGAAGTATACTTTATAGATCCAGTTAGTATTGTTCTGCATAGGGGGAAAAAAAGAAAGAGCTTTAGAAATTTGTAGCTTCTTGCTTTCTATATTGTACAACTTACAGTTGTCAGTTACATATATATAAAGTTCACAGTAAGACATCTGAATCACCTCCATTATTGCATTTTTGTCAACTCCGATATCAAAACTGAATGGCAGGTTTTAAATTGAAATATTTGATGGTGTTTTTCAGTGTATTTGGGATCTAGTTTCATCCGGGAAGCTTTACGCAGAGCCAGAGAACTGACAGACGCCGCGTACGCTCACACCAATGACAGGTGAGACTTTAGTCAAAGTCAAATCTTATTTGATTTAAGTATCAACCAATACTTTACTTCACTTTATTTATTTCTATGTGTTGCATAGAAACGAGATTGTGTTTCACACGTCCACAGCTCACAGTTCAGTGCATATAAAAAAAATCAATAAAATTATTTAAAATACTAAAAATATAAAATTTTAGTAGAATTATTTAAAATACTCTGAATGTGTTAAAAGAATTCAATCAAGTCAATAAAGGAAAATGGAGACAAAAATAGACCCAAAATGAGTCGATTGTTGTCATACAATAAGATTGCAGAGGTATAAAATGATTTTATGTTTTGTGTTTGCGCTCTCGTTTCTATCAGGGTGAAGACGTCCGTATCAGACGGTTCTGTCCGACCCAGTGACCTGCTGGCCTTGTTCAAACAAACCGGCCCCAAAACCAGAACCCACGTCAGATCCGCTGAGTTTCTGGATAATACGGTAGAGCTGATTAGAGAGATGGTTTACACACACTCCATGGACAAACCCGACCCCACCGGTACACACACACACACACACACACACTCATTTGGGTCATTTACAAGTACATGATTTTGAAGTCATATCAACATCTGATGTGTGTGTTTCAGAGCTTTTAAGTGCAGAAGACATGGAGACCATACTGCAGGTTACAGGCTGTTCCTCAGAGACACTGAGACCCGTGTGTAAATCTGACTGTCTGTCCAAACACTACCGTACCATCACAGGACACTGCAACAACAGGTGCCCTCGCAATCAAAATATATCATCGTTTAGTTTCCGTTCTCAGAAAGCATCGTATTTCCTTTTATCAATGCTGTTTTTGACTTTGCAGAGAAAACCCTCAATGGGGGGCAGCAAATACCCCTTACGCCCGCTGGCTGTCGCCGGAGTACGAGGACCCTCGACGGGGCCCCCAGGGGCTGGAACCCACAACACACCTACCACAACCACACACTACCACCTGTAAGACTGACTGATGGAATCATAGTTGCTGTTTTGGCCTTTATATAAATGCTATTGATTTTCTTCTTCAATTTGAAATTTAGTGTGCTTTATTAGCCTGAAAAATACATTTACATTCATATTGTTACATATAGGCCCGGTTTCACAGACAGGGATTAGACTAAGCCAGGATTAGGCCATAGTTCAATTAGGACATTTAAGTAATTTTTATATACGTGCTTAGAAAAAAAACATTACTGGTGTGCTTTTTGAGAAAAAAACAAAGGCACTGATATATTTTAAAATCAGTCAGTGCAAGTTTCTTTCAGTTGAAACAGCTCAGTCTTACATTTTAGTCTAGGACTAGGCTTAAGCCTTGTCTGTGAAACCAGGGGATAGTGTTTACATGTAATGAGAAATTGTGCATAATAATACATACTATATACAGTGGGATATGGTACCAAATTGGTAAATAAAACAACATTACAAATTACGTTATTATTATTATTATGATTAAAATATAAACAAAATTATTAATATAATATAATTAATTATTATAAAAATTTAGCAAAATATTTAATAAAATTATATTAAAGAATAAATTAATCCTAGTGCAACAATAAACAAATTTTACTCATCTAATTTCATTTAAATTGAATTTAATATGCAACTTACTATGCAGTCAACAAATTAAAAAAAGGAATAAGTTAAAGAAGTAACCTTTAATTAAATGAGTAGCTGATAAGCGAAGTGTGTATTTTCTGTTCCAAACAAAATTACAGTATTTGCTCAACCACGGTAGAGACATTTTTGCAGTGATATTTTAGTCTCATTTATATACTATTTTAGTTTAGCTCAATTTTAGCCATTTTGTTATGTGCCTTTTGTTGTTTTTATTAGTTTATATTTTCAGTTGTACTCTAACTTAAGCTTCTTTCATTTAGTTTTTAAGGTAACTTTTTAATAAAGGGGGAAAACACAATTACAAGTGATAAACAAAAAGTACTTTCAGTATCTAAGAGTGTTTTAAGTATCCGAAAGTTTACAGACAATCATAGTTATAGTTTTTCTTTTATCCTCAGCATTATTGCTGTTTATTACTGATGAGATGCACATCACACAGATCTCTTTCGACATATCAGATGATTTGTCCTGTTCTGAAAACATAACTGACTGTTTTCACATCAATTTTGTATCATAAAAGCATTCGGAGATGCAAGTGCATTTTACCGCAGCCACAATCAAGCTTCAGGACAACAAACACAAAGCGCACTTTCAAAGCGTGAAAGTCTGTCAGTGCTGCATTCCAAACGGCAGAAATGAAAGCATATCTAAAGTAAAACATTGAAATAACTCAAATTTAAAAATAGGGAGTGCATTTTTAATACGCACGTGATAAGCGTGAATTCGAATGACATCAGTAGGCTATAATCGATTATGGTCTATTACTGCACTGATGCAGAATCGTTCACGTCCGCAGCATCACGATGCATCATGAACATGATTCATTTCAACACCCCTAGTAATTTATTGCATAAAAATTCACTTTTAATATTTTAATATTCTAAAGAACCTTCTTCTACTATAAAGAACCTTTTGTGAAATGGAAAGATTCCATGTTAAAGGTTCTTCATAGAACCATAAATGCCAATAAAAAAACTTAATTTTTTTAGACAAAAAAATAAAAATAAACACAGTGGTGCCCAAAATGATTAGAACACTAGTATTTTCAGCTGCTAAAAAATGGTTTTAAGTCGACTTTTTATCTTTTGCTGTAGTGTGTCAGTAGGAAATATCAGTTTACGTTTACAAACATTATTTGTAAACAATAATTTTGCCATTAATTGTAGTAATCCAGTGAGATTTTTCCACACAGAGATCTGATCTGATCATCATCCATTCTGTCTGGAATGACATGAAGAAACAAACTGAGACAGACAGACAGATCCAGAAGAACCGTGGAGAACAACGTCTCCAAGATGCTTCAAGAAACCTACCTGCAAAGCTCCCTGAAAAACTCTGCTCAAGTGCACCGAGGGCAAAAGCTGCTTTAAGCACAAAGCATACTCACACCAAATGTTGATTTAATTTATTTCATAGTTAATTGATAAAGAAAATATATTTATGACATTACTTTTGACAGCATCCTCATTTTACAGCATTTTTACACAAGTGCCTTAAAATTTTTACTGTTCTGTAGCTTTGCAGGTAGGTTTCTTGAAGCATCTTGGAGACGTTGCCGCAGTTCTTCTGGATTTAGTCTGTCTCAGTTTGTTCTGTTTCTTGTCATTCCAGATAGACTGATGATGATCAGATCAGATCTCTGTGTGGAGCACTGGCTGTTGTCAGACAAAAATCTCACTGGATTATTAAAATTAAAGGCAAAATGAATGTTTGGAAATGTAAACAGATATTTCTTATTGACACACTACAGCAAAAGATAGAAATAACTGACTTAAAACCATTTTTTAGCTGCTGAAAATACTAGTGTTCTAATCATTTTGGGCACCACTGTAAGACCAAATAAGTCTTCAAGATTCAATCAGATCTTACTGTCTCTGTGCAGGTCCGCAGCGTGTCGCAGGAGGTTTTGTACACTCATAACGAGAACATCTCTCTGGACATGTCTCTGTCTCATCTGCTGGTGGAGTGGGGTCAGTGGATCGATCATGACCTGACCTTGACCCCTCAGAGCCCCAGCACTGCAGCCTTTAAGACCGGAGCGGACTGCACACGCACCTGCAGCAGAGACACGCCGTGTTTTCCAATACAGGTGTGTATTATACCCTGAAAACTAGGACTGCCCCCTAATAGTCGACTAACCATTAGTCTGCGAGAAGAGGCTTGGTCGACCAAACTTAGTCGCTTCGTCGCAGAAAAAATCCACAGGTGAAGTCATGCAGTCCGTGACGGACAGATCATTAACGACTGGTCTTTGTGGTTATACAGTACATTGGGCAGGACATCCAAACGCTCGCCTATCGTTCATTGACCTCAAATATGGCTTATCATCTGAATTGTGTTAGCAACTTTACTTGGCCACTCAATCTAATGTTAACCTAGAGAAATATGCGCTGTTCAAATGTCTGTGTGGAGTGTAGAAGCACGCTCACTGCAGGACAGATGGAGGCACCGGTGCGCTCACTTACTCTTAAAATACTCCCTCATTTTTGTTCATAAAGATAAGAGTAATACATCTTTCAAATCTGTAAAGACTCTACGTCTATTTGTGTGCACTCACAATAACAACAAAACATTGCGCTTTTGTAAAATAATGAAAGCGAACACAACACGCTTTCTGCCGTCTCGGTCTCTGTGAACTTGAGCGTGAAACTCTGTATCTGTAAGCCTTACAGACATGAACAATAGATAAATAATAATCTATAGAGAGTGAAATGCCTACTTTCAAATGAACCAATTAAAATGGAAAACAAATATTCTCAGATTACGTAATCCGTATGAAACATGCATACAGGCGCATCCACTACTGCAGAGATGATGAATCAGTGTCGCAGACTTCATCTCTTAAACCGAAAACAATGAAAACACTAGTTCATCAATACATTATTAAAATGTTAATGCAGCCTCCTTACTGTTTTTCCCGACACAATCATAATCATTACTTCTGCCGGTGTGCTGTGCCAAGCTTTATGCTGCTTATTAGGCTATGTAGAAAATCTCATTATTATGATTTAAATGGTTTATGAAAAAATGTGCGATTAGTGGACTAATGCTTAAAATGAACAACTACTAGTCGACCAGAAAAGTCTTTAGTCAAAGGAAGCCCTACTGAAAACAGATGCCGGATCATACACAGTCTGAACATCTGTTCCTTCTTCTTCACGTTCAGATCCCTCTCTCCGATCCTCGCACAGGGACTCAGGGCTGCATGCCGTTTTTCCGCTCTGCTCCCAGCTGTACGGTTCCACTCGGTCACCGGGAGCAGCTGAACGCTATAACGGCATTCGTGGACACCAGCATGGTGTACGGGAGCTCGGATGGGCTCAGCTTGGCCCTCAGAAACCTCTCCTCCCCTCTCGGCCTGCTCGCCGTCAACCAGTTCCACTCAGACCAAGGGCTGGGCTTCATGCCCTTCCTGACCCGCACGCAGATGAATCTGGACCCCTGCGGCCCACGAGGGCGGATCGACCCCATCCCGCTATCAGAGAGAGCGCAAAGACTCAACATATCCATGGGGAACAGATCGTTCTGTTTCCAAGCAGGTTGTAGGCATTTTTTCAGAGTATTTTTCAGATATCATTCATTGTGAGTTAACATGTAACAACATTCGCAACACATTTTGCTTCCATAATCACGTAAAATGGGACAAACAAGAGAAAAATATAGGCCGTCATCTGATGCAACATAAACTCTAGTACATGTAGTAAACAATGTAAAATTCTAATAATAATCAGCCTGCAATGATAGTATTACTAGCCATTTTAATTGATTTGAAGTTCATGCTGTTGATTTTCCTCCCTTCATTTCAATTAAATTCAGTGTGCTTTATTAGCCTGACAAAAGCAATTGCATTCTTATTGCTAAAGCGTTTGCATACAATGAGAAATGATACATACTACATACAATGAGAAATGGTGCAAAATAGATAAATAAAAGTAAAACAACATTTCAAATTAAGTAAATATCATGTATAAATAATATTAAATTAATAAAAAAAATATTAAATAATAAAATAATTACAAAGTTGTGGGTAGCAACAATACATTTTAATTTTCAGTGTTAGTATATAAGTATAATCTTCTCTATTTATGTGAAGCACCACTGTAGTCAAAAATAATACCCTCAACTAAAAAAATGCTATGACAAGTGGTGCAAAATTAAATTAAAAACAATATTTCAAATTAAGTAAATATTTATTAAAAATTTAATCATATTGATTAATTCAATTAACTGTAGAGCAACAGTGCATTTTATTTTATTTGCAATATTGTGTTAATATTGCTGAATTGTTCAGTTTTTATTTCATGTTGACTTTAAGGGTATTAAAGCTAAAACACCCTATATGAAGAAAAGGAAAATAAGTCAGTATTTGTGTCATTTTATTCAAAAATGTTCCAGATAGGCCTTCACTCTGATTTAAACTGGCCAGTTGATGAGCTGTTTTTGTGTGTGTGTCTCAGGTGACTCTCGGGCCAATGAGCACTTGGGTATGATCGCTTTGCACACGCTCTTTCTGAGAGAACACAACCGATTGGCTGAAGAGCTTCACAAGCTCAACCCTCACTGGAGCCCGGACACGCTGTTCCAGGAGGCCAGAAAAATACTGGGCGCAGTCCACCAGGTGAGAAGGTAAACCTGAAAAATAGTAATAAAATGTTACTTCATTTATGCATGCCTTTGACTTGCTGAATCTTGTTTGGAAGATCTTGACATGGGATCACTACTTGCCCCGCGTCCTGGGCCGCAGTGCTAACCCGGCCCTCATGGCCCCGTACAAAGGTTACGACCCCGCGGCTGACCCCAGCATCTCCAACATTTTCTCCACCGCTGCCTTTCGGTTTGCACACGTAACCGTGCATCCGGTTGTGAACCGCCTCGGACCCGATTACCGGTTGAGCCCTGAGCACCTGGCTCTGCCGTTACACCACTCTTTGTTTGCATCCTGGAGAGTCGTGCAAGAGGGTTTGTTTCACACACACACGCACACACACGCACGCACGCACACACACACACACTTTGGAATGGAAAAATCATTTTAAAAACAGACCAAAAGAGCCATTCATTTTTAAATTTTGACATCGCTTGTAATGATTTTAAAAATCACGTATAGTGATGCATGAAACAGAGCTTTTCGAAACTCAGTTAACCATTGCGTTGCAAAATAATTCACTGTTTTGCACTCCAGTTGGATCGCAGATCGCGAATCATTTGATTCAGATTGGGACTTCGGATCGGATTCACCATCATTTAGGGAATTAAATGATTCAAGTCCTGATCTCAAGCAATAGCTCGCGAATCATTATTCAGATCGGGACTTTGGAGTGCAGATCACGAATCATTTGATTTAAATCAGAGTGGGTTCGTGAATCTTTTGGTTCAGATCAGAACTTCAGAGCGAGGAGCGCGAATGATTCAGATCAGGACTTCAGAGCGGGTTCGCAAATAATTTGATTTAGTTCGTAACTTCGTGTTTTGTGAATCATTTGATTTAGATCAGAACTTCAGAGCAGATTTGTGAATCATTTCACAAATTGAATGATTCGAGAACCACGCTCTGAAGTCCTGATCTGAAATTATGATTCATGAATCTTTTGATTCAGTTCGGAATTTTTTTTTATTAAACAGTATAAAACATCAACCATAAGGCAGTACAGTTATGAAAACAAAAGAAAGAAAAAGAAAGAAAGAATACACAAATACAAATCCCTTAAGAAAATTAACCATGGTTTTATTATAGTAAAAGTGTAGTAATGTAGTAGTTTAACTATAGTAACCATGTTTTTTTCACCTTAAGAAGACGCATAGGATGAATATAGAGATGCAGTTTTCACTGCTTTAGGATTAACAGAGCTTCAGATAGTTTCCATGATTTTGATGAGATTTAGAGCCAGATTTTTGTTTATGTATGTTTATGTTTATGACATGTATGTGAAATTTAGCTAGCAGGAAACAAATTAATTCAGTTGTATTTTCCTGTATTCTCTTTTGAGTAGTCAAACAATCCAAAGAAAACATCTTTAAAACAAAAGGAAAAGTCACTTACAAAATGAGATTGGATGAAACAAAATTTCTCTGTGTGGGTACATTGGCAAAACAAGTGAATCAGTCTTCCTCAGAAGAGTGACAAAAACAGCAATTCGCTTCAATGTCTGACTTATATTAGGCTATAATCACGTCCATAAGCTTTTTGTGAAATTTGGAGTAACTCATTAATCTGTTGCTTGACCTCTTCATATTTAAGGAGAGAACTATAGTTTCCAAAGTCAGACATCGCTTGTCATGATTTTCAAGGGTGTAGAATTTAGTAGAGACGCTATGACATGTCCCTACCAATATCCAGTGACTGCTAAATTGTCCCTAGCAATAGTTTTGATCAAACAATTAAATGTCTGTTGTCTGCCATTATGTCCCCACCAATGCCAAAATCAAACCTACACCCTTAAAAAAAAATAATTTTGAGAAAACAGCCTTTAAAGATATATATTACAATTTAAATTTACAGACCCAAATACATAAAGTGCAATAAAATAAACACACATTTGTATTTCGGATTTTTTATTTCCACTAGTCTGAAAGAAGACTAAAATCTCAAAACTAACCAGTGCATGAAAACAATGTTTTTTTTTGTTTTCCTTTAGTGTCTTGTCTTACTATTATACTCAAAATATATAATATTTTACTCAACAGCATGACGTTATGATGCATAATGAATGTTGTTGTGTGCAGGTGGCATTGATCCTGTGCTGCGTGGTTTGCTGTTGTCCCCGGCTAAACTGCAGACAGCAGATCAGATGATGGTGGAGGAGCTGACCGAGAGGCTCTTCCAGGCTCAGGGAGGGCTGCCGCTCGACCTGGCGGCGTTAAACCTGCAGAGGGGACGAGATCATGGCCTACAAGGTGCCAGTCAGCAGCCGCGAGCTGCTTCGCTGTCTACTGCCTACATAGTCAACTGCCTTCTAAGGGAGCATCCTAACTGAAATGGAAACTCATAAGTGAGGGACTTGAAATACTAAAGCGCACAAGAGACTCGACTAATGGTTGCAGTTGATTCTGATATGCTGGTAACACTCTACTAAGCGTAATATGGCTTTTTTTTTTTTATTTAAAAGGGCTGCTACAGTCAATGCTGATAGCCTTGTGGCAGCACGCTGACATTTAGCGCCATTGCGCTACGGGTGTCCCGAGTTCGAATCCCAGCTCGTGGACCTTTCCTGATCCCGTCCCCGCTCTCTATCCCACTTCGCTTCCTGTCAGATACTTACTGTCCTATCAAAATATAGGCAAAAAAGCCAAAAATAAATCTTAAATGAAAAAAAATAAAAATTATTTCTTAAAAAAAAAAGAAAAAAAAAAGGGCTGCTACATTTGTTTGTGCAACTTTTTTTGCAACAAAAATCAAGTTTTCTCAGCTAGAAGCACCTGTATTCTCATACTTGCCTTGAGTATTTTTCAGATCTGTTTAAATGCAAAATATTGAATACATGAAATATAGGATAAAATTGTCTTTTTTTTTTATTCAGTGTGTGACTTAAAACACTACAAAATAGCACCACTTGCAAGATTTAGCTTAATTGATTCCAGTAGATTTGGGAAAATACAAGTACTCTAATAATCTTAAATATACAGAAATATTTGCTAAAATAGTCCACTTTAATTAGATTTAACTTTTTGTTTCAGTATTGATTTAAATACATTTATTGTACATTTATTGGATTACATATGTTTTATTATATTTATTTTAAAAAAATCTTATTTGTTTATTAAGGCAACTAACTTATTTATTTTAGTGTTTTTTTCTTTATAAGTAAAGATTCAGTTAAAACTTATTATAACTCCTGACATGTTTACAATAGAAAAACTATAAAGTGTACAAATTACAACTGACATAACAATGACATAATATAAATATGCAGATATTTATTTATTTATTTACTTACTTCTGGTCTTATTTCAAACTTGTTAGCCATTTTTTTGTATTATTATTATTTTTTATGTTTATGAAGGCAGCTATGTTTTTGTTATTATAAAAACATACAGTGTTTCATATTTATTCTTCATTAGGAAAGATTCAATTACAACTTATTAAAGCTCCTGTCATGTTTACACTTAGAAAAACATAAAAATGTGAAAAAAAAAATAAATAAAATACAATAACTTAAATGACTTGAGAAGATAAATATGCTAATTATTAATTAATTAATAATTAATTAATTTGCTTATTTGCTTACTTTGGTCTTATAAAAAATAAATAAATAAATAAAGTTTCCTGGCATGATCTCTCTCCTTATTTAGAATGATTTACTAATTGTTTGCTAATTGTATTTCCTAATATTGTACTCATTTTTCTTACACTAAATCTTACTTTAACCTGAAGATGTCACACTAGACTTTTATTTTAACCTAACTTTTTTTAATTTCAAAGCATGAATTTTATTTGTTATCTACACTATAATTTAAACTATTTAATAACAGTTTTCTAATTTACTTTGTACTAATTTCACTAACTTAGCTTAAACAGAGTATGTTGTGCTAGACTTTTATTTTGCCCTGTGTTATTTCACTCTCTCTGCAGGTTACAGTGCATGGCGAGGTCTCTCCGCACCTGTGAATGAGTCTGATTTAGCAGGCATTCTGGGTAATGGAGTTCTGGCCAGGAAGCTGCTGCATCTCTATGGAACAGCTAAGAACATAGACGTGTGGGTCGGGGCCATCTCAGAGCCGGCTCTGCCCGGGGGCCGCGTGGGGCCGCTGCTGGCCTGCCTGATCGTCAAACAGTTCAAAGCGCTTCGAGACGGTGACAGGTAATGTGACATTCCACTTCCTCTGAGTATTATTATTTAGTTTGGGACAAATACTGTAGGGTCAGTGTTGAGATATCAGTCTGGCGTGATGTGAAGTACACAATTAAATGAGGTTTAGGTTCTGGTGGCAGAATGAAGGTGTGTTCAGCTCCGCTCAGAGAGACGCTCTGCGCACCACATCTCTGTCCTGCATCATCTGTGACAACACACACATCCGGCTGGTGCCCTTTGACCCCTTCGCGCACACACTCCACCCCGACGACCTGCTGCCCTGCGCACGCATCGGCCACATGAACCTCTCAGCGTGGAGAGAACCTGACGCCGGTATTAGTGACCCAAAGAATGAAAACAGTCAAATGATCCTTTTATTTGACGTGTGTTATTCATATTCTGCCGATATTTGGGTCTTATTTTCAGACCCGGTCTGTGGCGGGGTCCCGCGGTTGGGTCTGGGTTTCTCTGTTCTGTGTGAATCTGTGGTGATGTATCAGTGTCCTGCTGGATACCTGCTTCAGGGAGCCACACAAATCACCTGTGACCCCAACACCCACCAGTGGACCCCACAGCCACCCACCTGCCAAGGTTCAATTCAATTCAATATTGAATTAATTAAACTTAATGTTACATAAAATATGTGACCCTGGACCACAAAAGCAGTCATAAGGGTCAGTTTTTTTAAATTGAGATTTATACATCATCTGAAAGCTGAATAAATAAGCTCTCATTGATGCATGGTTTGTTACGATAGGACAATATTTGGCTGAGATACAACTATTTGAAAATCTGGAATCTGAGGGTGCAAAAAAATCTAAATATTGAGAAAATCACCTTTAAAGTTGTCCAAATGAAGTTCTTAGCAATGCATATTACTAATCAAAAATTAAGTTCTGATATATTTACAGTAAGAAATTTACAAAATATCTTCATGGAACATGATCTTTACTTAATATCCTAATGATTTTTGGCATAAAATAAAAATGGATAATTTTGACCCATACAATGTATTTTTGGCTATTGCTACAAATATACCCCAGCGACTAAAGAGTTTTATGCTCCAGGGTCACATATTATATATAAAATATTACATAGTAAATGTAAAATAACATTAGATTAAATATTAAATTAAATAGCAAAATATTAATTATACAAAATTACACAGTTAATATTATAAAAAATAAAAAATAAAACATAAAATTAAATATTCAAAACAAATTAAATTTAAGTATTTTTTTCAAAGTAAATTTGGAAACTGACTGATCCATCTGACACCAAATTTATTAAAACAATGTTTTTATTGATTATGTCAATATTTTATTGGTTGTTTTGAAACATTCATGTACATTTTTTAAATTAAATATTTAGTTTGATTAAATATTACATTAAATACCAAATATTACATTAAAGGTTGCGTGTAAAATAACATAATATTAAATTAAATAGTAAATATTAGTTATACAATATTAAACAATTAATATTCGAATCAAACTAAATTATATATTAAACTTGACTGATCCACCTGACACCCAATTTATTAAAACATTGAACATTTGGACATTCATGTACATTTTTAAACTAAACTAAACTAAATATTAAATATCAAATATTACATTAAATATTAAAGGATTAAGTATTAAATTTACTAGTAAATTTTAATAATAAAATGTTAAACAATTGATATTAAATATTAAATAAATTTAACCATTTAATAGTAAATAAATAATAAAGTATAGAACTACGTTTTATTGGTTATTTTAAATACTGATGAATGTTCCACTCATTTCTTTTGGACATTAATGGACACTCATTAAATTAAATTAAATTACATATAAATAACTTATTAAATTAAATGGTAAATATTAATGGTAAAATAATAAACAATTAATATTAACTATTAAATAAAATAAATATTTATTTAATATAAATATAAATTCATTTAGAATTTAACATCCGACACACAATTTATTAAAAATGTTTTTTATTTTTTTGGATAATTTCAGATATTGATGAATGTTCCGCTCATCCGTCCATCTGCCCTCCTCACCTGCAGTGCTTGAACACACCTGGAGGTCACACCTGCACAGGTGAGCAGCCTCTGCCACACCCCTAACCAGCACTTCCTCAATCCATGGAATAGTAATCATAAAAGAGCATGCTGACATAAATGAGCTATTATTTGTTGCATATGCAGAACCTGCAGCTCCGCCCCTTTCTGCCTCCTCCATTGTTGCGTCAGTGATGTCAGTCCTAGGGGGCGTGGCTTTGATAGTGCTCTTCCTCGTCTGCTACCAAAGGTGTGTTAAAATCTCCACCTCAAGCTGTTGTTTATATGAGTAAATGTACAAAACTTATCCTTTGAGTGTTATTTCTTGCAGATTTATTCTTCGGAAAGCCGAGCCGGTGAAGGCAGAATGCTGTCAGAGAAGAAGCTCAAATGAAATGAAAATGTGCAGATTTGGCCCCAGTTGGTCTGTGTTCATATGTTCAGTATTCCAGTTACATAACCTCATTTCACAACCTGAAACACCGGACGGAAACACACATGAATGAAACGTGTGAGAACATGAATAGAAGCATTTTTAACATTTCTCCCAGTGTTCTCGCCCTTCTGTCTGTGCTAAATCAGCCGTCGGCTCACAGCATCGGTCCTCCCACAGTTGATGCACAAAAACCCTTGCTTTAACGCTTACTAGCCTTGTTGTTAATAGGTCAGTAAGATTTTTTTTAAAGAAATGAATTCATTCATCAAAGAATCCTGAAACAAAAATGTTTCCACAAAAATATGAAGCAGCACAACTGTTTTAAACACTGATAATCAGAAATGTTTCTTGAGCTGCAAATCAGCATATTAGAATGATTTCTGAAGGATCATGTGACACTGAAGACTGGAGGAATGATGCTGAAAATACAGCTTTGATCACAGAAATAAATTACACTTTACAATATATTCAAATAACAAACAGTTTTTCAAATCAAAATAATATTGAACAATTTTACTGTTTTTAACTGCGTTTGTCATCAAATAAATGCAGCCTTGATGAGCAGAAGAGACTTCTTTCAAAAACAAAAAATCTTACCAACCCCAAACTTTTGAACAGTAGTCTAAATCTTTGTAGCAGAACATTAATATTTGTTCATAGACACCGAATTAATTATTTTTTTATGTTTTCACTCATGTGCTAAACTTCTGTTTTGCTGCTCAAAATTAGGTGCCGCATGTTCATATATATGATGAATTTAATCTCAGCCAATAGAATCCAAGATTGTGCTGTGAAATCATGCATATATGTATTACACATTTAAATAAGCTTTGACGTTGACATATTATTAAATAATTATGATTTTAAGCATCATAAACGCACTACTGAAATGATCCTGAAATGTCATAAAATCATATATATATATATATTCCACTTATATGGAAGTCCAAAATATATAACTGACCAGTATGCGTGTTTGTACACTCATACATAAATTGTTATGAATAAAGCACACAGTTTTTACATGATGTTATTTTTGGAAAAAGTATTCATTATTCACAAGACAAAACTGAATCACACATTTATATTCTGAAGATGCTTTTAATGGAGTTTAAAGGTCATTTTAACATGATGAGGCAGTTTAACTAAAGCAACAGACCTGAGGGTAGACGCCATATTTAATGTGTCATGAATGAAAACAAGGCAGACAAAACCATAACGATATATTTCTAAAACATTTCCAGTTGAAAGGAAATACAACCTACTGAAAGCATGTTTTCACACATATCAAATTAAATATGAAGCCAGTCCATCACAAGCGAGTTCTACACTGTAAACACTGTATTTGTGCCATAAGACAGCGATTGTCAATCATGCAACAGTTATAATCTATAATACGGAGTGCGATGCATCATGGTACAAGTACCATAACTTGTGTACGATGGTTAAGCATCCATAACATAAGTGCTGCTGCATGCAGGAGCGTCAGTAACAGAGACTCACACGGCACTTTTCTTGACACTTGCATAGAAAAGGTCTCTGGAGGATTGTCCATTCAAAGCTGTAAACCGTTACTGTGCACAGAAATCACTGGGACACAAAGCGCCTTAGTGGTGTATATGCATTGCACAAGATGGTGCAGTACCTTCAGATGAAGCTCAAGCACTGCTCTAGAACTCCAGAACTGATTCTATTGTTGGAATTACTATAATTATGAGTTTCCAACTAGTCTTCGTCAAACTGGTAATGAACTGTTGTCAAAAGATTTGGAAGAACATACAGGACGTCGGAATATCAACCTTTTTATGTTCCGACTAGAGCGAAAAGAACATAAGACTTCTTCAAATACAAGCCAATTATTTTACTATCTTTCTAGAATTAAAAAAAACTTGATGTCTGTTGATATTTTTCTGAACTGAGGAACACTAGATGAGCTGAAAACATTAGAGCGTTCAAGCTATGAACTCTGCCATCATGGATGACACTGAATTTCTTCGCAAATGGCAAGTTAAATGTCGGTTTGGTAGCTTATTTCTGCCACGGAATAAAAAAAATAAAAAATGTGATTGTGTTTATATCTCACAATTCAAACGTTTTTCTTCCAATTCTGAGAAAATTATTTTTTTGAGACAAACACTACATAGCAATTCTGAGAAGCAAAGTCAAAATTGTGGGATATAAACTTAAAAACTGCAAGACAAAATTGAGAAGCGTGAGATAAAGTCAGTTACCCTTTTCAATTTTTTTTTTATTGTGTGGCAAAAACAGAAAAATAGAATTCTGAGAGAAATTCAGAATTATGGGATGTAAATTGGAATTCCAAAAAAAAAAAACAGAATTTCGAGATGTAAATTCTAGTGCTGTCAAACGATAGTAATAGTAATCAAACGATTAATCGCATTCAAAATAAAAGTTTTTGTTTACATAATATATGTATGTGTACTGTGTTTATTATGTATATATAAATACAAACACATGCATGTATATATTTAAGAAAAATGTTATGTTTATATATTAAATATACTTATATATATACATACATATATATATATACATACATATACATATATATACACACACATAAACATATATACATATATATATATATATATATATATGGAAATTAGCCGTAGAGGCTAAAGCTGCTCTTTTTTAATAAAAAGGGATTGTCCACATTATTATAAATCAATAAAATCAAAATCAAATCAAATATACATATATATATATACATACACACATATATATATATATATATATATACATATACACAAATATTTTCAAAATACATGCATGTGTTTGTATTCATATATACATAATATACACAGTACACATACATATATTATGTAAACAAAAACTTTTATTTTGGATGGGATTAATCGTGATTAATCGTTTGACAGCACTAGTTAATTCAGAATTCTGAGGGGGAAGAAGTCTGAACTGTGAGATGTAAACTCACAATGATGAGGAAAAAAGTCAGAAGTGTGAGAGAAAAACTTTTAAAAAGTTAAAATGAGTCTCCACATGTCAGAGACTTTTTACCAGTAAATAGAAAAAACGTCCTGTTGTTGACTTCTTGAAATATGAATGTCTTGTAAACATTTAGCTCAAGTGTTAACAAAGTGGCACATTTACTGCATTCAGTCTTTCCCCAAGCCAGAGCAACACAAAGCCTGTGGAGAGTGAAACTGTGCGGCTGGTATCTGTGGACTCAGGGAGTGCTAGTGTTCTGGGAATTCTTCTGTAGTGCTTCCCTGAATACATACATCAATATGGAGCTGGAAAACACCAGCCTGGGAGTGTTTGAGTGAAAGTTGAGATGACCGTGCTGTATTTGTGTTTGTGTGCTGGTTCTCTAGCTCTCCTCCGTCAGGAAATATCCCAGTTTGGCCACACTCATCTCTCTCCGCAGACGCATCACTTCCCTAAACATCTGCTGGACTGCAACCACAGGAAAATTATTAATTACAATTATTTTCTTCTGACATACTGTATTGCAATAAAATTAAAACTCTCAAATATATATATATATATATATATATATATACAATGTTATTAGAGTTAACATTAACAATGTTATTAGAGTAATAAATATATTTTATTATATATATATATATATATATATATATAATATATGTTAAAATACTTAAATATTGTATATAAAATTCATATTATATATATCAATTCATATTATATATAAATATAAAATACATATATATGTATATGTGACCCTGGACTGCAAAACCAGTCAAAAGGGTCATCTGAAAGCTGAATAAATAAGCTTTCTATTGATGTATGGTTTGTTAGGATATGATAATATTTGGCTGAGATACAACTATTTAAAATCTGGAATCTGAGGGTGCCAAAAAATCCAAATATTGAGAAAATCACCTTTAAAGTTGTCCAAATGAAGTTCTTAGCAATGCATATTACTAATCAAAATTTAAATTTTAATACATTTATGGTAGGAAACTTACAAAATATCTTCATGGAACATGATCTTTACTTAATATCCTAATGATTTTTAGCATAAAAGAAAATTCTATAATTTTGACCCATACAATGTATTTTTGGCTATTGCTACAAATATACCCCAGCGACTTAAGACTGCTTTTGTGGTCCAGGGTCACATTTATGAGTCATAAATATATTTACTTATTAAAAATAATTAAAAAATATAATATTTTAATATATATATTACAGATGTAATATATATAGAAAATAGATTGTTTTTATTCTTATATATTTAAATGAATTGTGAATAAAATACACATAAAATATACATATATAAATTAAATAATATGAACGGCTGATAGTCTGATTGGCCAAAAACGTAACATTTAAAGTAATAAATATATATTTTTCATTCACATGCAATTTTATATACATATATATAAAATATAATTTTATTAATAAATTATTTGATTTCAAATTTTTTCATGATTTTCTAATCCTAGATACTGATTTTGTGAACAACGACTAGTCCTAAACAATCATCCATAAATAGTCAAAGTGAATTCTAGGAGACTAGTATAGAGTTGATCAACTCACCGTCCTGTCTGACGAGGCCCTGCTGGATGTACCTGATGTAAGTGAAGAAATTACACACGGCTGTGATCTGTGAGGAGAGAACGCTGTTTATTAACCCTGTCCTGAAATAAACATCTGAGACCTGCTTATTAAAAGTGGGTATGAAGAATGAGAGGGAGAAATACAGTATAGACACGTACTCGTGCTCTGCTAGACGGAGATATATAGTAGTAATTCTCTTTATCTCCCAGTTTGATGCGATGTCGGCAGGGGCGGGACATGCCGCTCAACGCACATTTACTGTTCAAGCAAAAGAGAACAGTGGTCAATAGAGCTGTCAATCAAATTACTAAACACTCTTAACAGCCAATAAGATACAAGCCCAGCAAGGAACAAACACTGAAAACCTGTTCTTCAGTTGTGTGAAACTAATTACTTTCAACATAAACGTTTCTAACACTGAAACCTGAAGACAGAAAATTATAAATTAAATATATCATAAAATAAATAATATATAAAGTGAGATGCGCATTGCAAGACAAGGGGTTTTCGCAAAAAATAAAATTAAATAATTGAAATATGTTAAAAATAAATTATAATTTTTTTTTTAAATGATAAAAATAACAACTCTCCAGACAGAAAAGAACATGACGTGTTAGTGTAAACAGGATTTCATGCACATTTGGTTCTTGCATTGACTTACGTTTCTATGGGTGTCCGGCAACCGCTGTGAAAACAACCCCAAATCAAACAGTGATTAAAGTGCGACTTCCCAGATCAAAGTGCAATCGGTCTGATTCATGTGTGTTTGTTGCCTCCGATGCGGGCAGAATTAAAGAGGGTCCCACATGCTTCATGCCGAATCAAAGGCGTTTAACTTTGATCTGGACTCATGAAAAGCGGAAGCCAGGTGAAGCAGTCTAAGAGCCGTTGGTGTGGCTGCTATGATGGTATTAAATAAAATTAAATTACTGAATTTTATTTATATATATATATATATATATATATATAAAATCATGTATTTTATTTTATATTTTATATATTATTAATGAACAAATAAATAAACATTAATACTTAATGAATTAATTCCTCCAGAAAGAAAAGAACTGGCAAAATATCTGTCTCATTACACCAGATGTTTTTTTTTTTTTTCTTAGGTAGCTAGTTAGACTGTTTAGTTCATTTTAACTAACTTGCTAAAAATGCAAAGTGCATCATAATTCGCATTCTGTCAAATTTGAAAAGAAATGCATTATGCAACAATGCTCACGTAACTTAATTATTTGCATTCACATCATTTTTTCATTTTTCTGCTTGAGATTTTAATTGGATTTGTCATTATATAAATTAAAGATACTTAATGCACATTATTTGAAGAAGTAAATCAGCATTTTTATGAGTAAAAAGAGAGCAAATTGATTCTGACACATGCATGATTCTTCATGATTCCTTAAAGGGATAGTTCACCCAAAAATGAAAATTCTGTCATTAATTACTCACCCTCATGTCGTTCCAAACCTGTAACACCTTCGTTCATCTTCTGAACACAAATTAAGATATTTTTGATGAAATCCGAGAGCTCTCTGACCCTCCATAGACAGCAATGTAATTAACATGATCAAGGCTCAGAAATGCTGTTTATCTGAACCTAAACAATGTATCCTCATACATACGTTGCATACGTTGTTTACGTATGTGATACTCTCCAAAATGGTGCTATAGGGTGACGCGGAGGAGACGAATTGTTGAATAAAGTCATTATTTTTGTTTTCTTTGCTCACAAGAAGTATTCTCGTAGCTTCATAAAATTACGGTCGAACCACTGATGTCACATGGAGTGTTTTAACGATGTCCTTGCTACCTTTCTGAGCCTTGATCGTGGTATGACCCTTGCTGTCTATGGAGGGTCAGAGAGCTCTCGGATTTCATCAAAAATATCTTAATTTGTGTTCAGAAGATGAACGAAGGTCTTACGGGTTTGGAACGACATGAGGGTGAGTAATTAATGACAGAATTTTCATTTTTGGGTGAACTATCCCTTTAAATTCATCTGATTGGCCAGAAGCGTGAAAGAAAGTGACTGATGTGTTTTGTTTATATAGGAGTTATCCATCCATGACTTACTTGGGTCCTCCACATTCGAGGGCTTTGACCGTGTGCAGAGAAGACATGGCGACGGGCTCGATGGTGAGAGAGTTATTCTCCACTGCGCACTGGACCGACTGAGACAACTGGAGGAAAAGCACAAGAGAACGTCAGAGAGAGAAAACAGACGATCAGAGGAAGACAAGTGTGGTCACACACCTCAGAGCAGGTGAATGAAAGACATGGCCCGATGTCTTCTCTGTACACCCTGCTGATGAACGCTGAGGAGCGATCCAGACCGGGCGCCTCCTTCCACGAGAGGAACTCGGCGAACAACACCGAGTCCAACTAGATAAAAGAGAGAGAGAGTTTAATTCATCCTGCTTAAAAGGATAGTTCACCCAAAAATGAAAATTATCCCATGATTTACTCACCCTCAAGCCATCCTAGGTGTATATGACTTTCTTCTTTCAGACCAATACAATTGGAGTTATATTTAAAATTGTCCTGGCTCTTCCAAGCTTTATAATGGCAGTGAATGGGTGTTATTGTTTAACAGTCCAAAAGAAGTCCAATAAAGTGCATCCATAATAAAACGTGCCTCACACAGCTCCAGGGGGTGAATAAAGGCCTCCTGTAGTGAATCGATGCATTTTTGTAAGAAAAATATCCATATTTAAAACTTTATAAACACTTTTCTCTCACTTCCGCTAACTGTCATACATGCTAGCCTTTCCGGCGGATGGCGTAGGACGTATGCGTAGCCGGTCACGAATTCGAAGTACAAACCGAGGATTTGTAAAGAAAAATGTCGGAGGATTTCGATATAAGCCAAGAGGAGACTGGTTTTCCTTTGCTAAAGTTAGGAAACGTTGCTTCCTTTGCTCCTGTAAACAAATGTTGGCTCTCGCGAGACTAGCATATCTCACTGGAGCTTATACTACGCCTACGTCATCCGCCAGAACGCCATTCTGTTGTGAACGCGCGTATGACAGTTAGCGGAAGCTATACTGTTTATAAAATTTTAAATATGGATATTTTCCTTACAAAAAATGCATTGATTCACTACAGGAGGCCTTTATTCATCCTCTGTAGCTGTGTGAGGCACGTTGTATCATGGATGGATGCACTTTATTGGACTTCTTTTGGACTGTTAAAAAAATAACACCCATTCACTGCCATTATAAAGCTTGGATGAGCCAGGACAATTTTTAATATAACTCTGATTATATTGGTCTGAAAGAAGAAAGTCATATACACCTAGGATGGCTTGAGGGTGAGTAAATTATGGTGTAATTTTCATTTTTTGGTGAACTATCCCTTTAACCACTCAATTAATTAATGGTACTTTCATAAGTCATTTCTTTTTCTTAAATGTGTTGATTGCTATTTTGTTTTGTTTCCCAGCGGAGAAAAGGTAAAACTAGTCAAGGTGGATTGCTGGTGTAACCTGGGCACCACACTGCTGTTATTTTAGTAGTGTTTATATAGTTATTTATTCATGTTTTTAATTAGCCTTTATTTTTACATTTTCTTTCTTTTTAGTATTTATTAATATATTTTATTAATATATTTATATATTTTTAGTAATTGTTATTATTATTATTATTATTATATGTAAATGTTTTCATTATTTGTACTATTTATTAATATATTTTATTAATAATTACATATGTAAATATAAATAATTATTGTATAAAATATTAATATATTAATATCTTTAGTATTTATTAACTTATCTAAAACAATTTCATTCTTTTTAGTATTTAGTCTTTTTTTGTGAGTTTTTATTTTTATATTTTCATTATTTTGATATTTAATAATATATTTTATTAACAATATTATTTTAATATGTATTGTATTATTATCTCTAAAATATTTATAATTTATCTAATATATAAATACAATTTATTATTATTATAATAATATAATATATAATTGTTTTAGTATTTAATGTTTTGAATTAGCTTTTTTATATTTTCTTTTTTAATATATATTTTTAATATAATTGATTTAACATACTTTTAGTATTTATCAATTTTTCATTATTTTACAGTATTTATTAATATTTTGAATTAGCATTTTTTTATTTTCAGATTTCATTTCAATTTTAGCTTACATTTTTTCTTGTGTGCTTTGTCATTTTTATTAGTTTTTTAATATTTGAAGCTATTTAGCTGTAATTTATTTTAATTTTAGCTTTAGTAATTTCAGTACTTCGATAAACTTCAATAAAACTTACTTCAGTTAGTTGCCAAGCATTTCTCATTTTCAGTTCAGTTATTAATTTCATCTAATATTTTATTTTATTTCAGATTTATTTCAATTAAGAAAAAACTATTTTTATTACTTTTAGTTAACACTGCGCTGGTCAGACTGGTCTAGGATGATTTTACAGGAGTTCTGGGCAGTTGTCAGTTGATCAGACCAGCTAAACCACCTTAAACCACCTTAAACCAGGAAAGACCAGCAAACCACCTTAGGATGGATTAAGCTGTTTTTTTGTTTTCAAAGCAAGAAAGCAAAATAAATTAAGTTCTATTTCGGAACCCTTTGTACCCTGTTGCCATGGAGACCTGCCAGAGTTGACACACAGGTCACACAGAGCAGCTGACCAGGAATCAGACACACAGTATCAGAGAGAGGAGAACAGGAACTGCACAGATCAGAGAAATACAGACCCATGAGGAGGTGTGGAGGAGGAGGAAAACAGAGGAAGAAAAGCAGGAAGTCAGTGATCAAACCCTCATCATGCAGCTACAGACCAAAACTAGTCCCTAGTAGCCCGTGGTCTTTTTCAGGAGTGTGTTTGTACCTCTTTGTCCTCCCGGTTTGCCGCTGCATCCGTCGGTGTGGGCTCCGTTTGCAGCTGTAGAGCACCGCTGGCGCTCTTGTTGCGCGTGTGGCCCCCGGGACGAGACGAGGCCCGACTGGAGCCCGGCGACAGCAGCTGAGGGTGGAGCTGGCGGTTCGGGGAGGAGGGTGTAGAGGTCAGCACCAGGGTTTTCAGAGCAGAGACCTCCGCCTGCAGGACGTCAATCTGAGAAGACAGAAGTATTTTGAGATTAAAGAGCCTGAAGTGAGCAGAGAGTGAGACAGAAAGAGTGAGACAGCAGCACCTTGCCCTGAGCCTCCTTCAGCTGCTTCTCAGCTGCCGCTTGTTTCACGTTGGCCTCTCGCACCATCTTATGGGCCTCCTGGAAATGAGAGATGAGCTTGGCTTGTAACATTAAATACACATGAAATACACAGGGTTGTGACATGCAGTACTTTTGGGAAACAAACATGTCCTGTGTCTGACATGCTAAACTTCATCGAAAATTATTTTGAACAGCATTTTGCTAATGTTTTTATAGTTATTATGCATGCAGCATTTTTAAGGAAATTTTACATGAATGGTGAGACTACATGGAACATTTTTTAAAAATGATAAATTAAATTAAAAATTAAAAATAAAATTATAATTATAAATAAATATGATTCATTATTAATTATAAAATATATTTAAAATGTATTACAAAATTAAATTGTATTAAACTGTAAAATATATTTTAATGTAATATTAATTGTAAGACCATATTAAATATATATTTTTTTAAATTATAAATGTAATTAAAAATAAAATTACAGTTATAAATAAAATTATTATACATTATTATATATTATAATTATATAAATATATTAATTATAAAATATTTTTATATTGTGAGGCTCCATAAATCAACAAACAAATAAATAAATATTATAAATAAATATTTATTTTTTAATGTATATAATTATAATTATATTAATTAATTATTATAAAGATTATTTTCTGATTTAGTACAATATTCAATAATATTAAACTGTTAATTTGTTTTATAATAAAAATTAATTCATCACCACAACACCATTTAAAATGAGCTACTAGAGGCAAAATGATTACTAAAAAATAAAGAAACAGTGGCACAGTTTGATGACCAAAGATACAATCCCTTGTATAAATTTTAAGTTAAATTGTCATATAATGTCAATCTTCATGGCACATTTGTCAGTCTCTACACTGACACACAATGGTCTTCTCTGTTCACTGTCATCTACGGTCAGTGATGAGGTCACATTAGTCCCGCCCACCTCAAATAGACTGGCGGTCAATTCCTCCAATTCCTGCTCCAGCTGATTCCTGATATGAGAAAGTCTGACACACTCCTCGTCTTTCAACTTCAGCTCCTGAAAACACAAACGAAAGTCTATAAAACATATTTGAATAGAATCGATTTGCCTCTGTCATACCCATGTCATTAAACAAATTTTGTCCCCGTAAACCACAAAAACCAGTACACACACACACACACACACACACACACACACAGACACACTAAATTGCATTGACTGCTCTAAAATATGAGACACCAATATTTCAGGAGTTTAGGACACAGAATAGGACACATGCTTATTCAATAACTGTTTTATTTCCTATTTGGGTTTATGTATATGCTTTATTTTTTAAGATTAACTGTTTTTTTCCCAAGGCATTGTTAGATGCCAGTGTTTCCTGTCATAGCTATGAAAAGATTTGATTTCAAAAACAGTATCATAGCTATTTCTTGTTAATTGTTATGATTTTAAATCAGTATTTAACCTCAGAATGATCTCAAAGTAAAAAGAGGTGCTACACTGCAAAAAAATGTTTTTCTTACTTAGATTTTTTATCTTGTTTCCAGCCAAAATATCTAAAAATTCTTAAATCAAGAAGGATTTTCTAGACAAGTAAAAATTATTGTCTTGTTTTCAGAAAAAACATATCAAAATTAAGTGAGAATAATCTGCCAATGGGGTAAACAAAATAATCTTGTTTTCTGTTTGAAATTAGATTATTTTGCTTACCCCATTGGCAGATTATTTTGCTGGTTTCAAGCAAAAACTCACTTAATTTTAACTTTTTTTTTTCTGAAAACAAGACAATTTTTACTTGTCTAGAAAATCCTTCTTTTGGTTGATATTTTGGCTGGAAACAAAGTAAGAATAGCATTTTTTGCAGTGTAAAGTCTGATTTTGTGGTGGCTGTGCTTTAAAATTAAATTATTAATCTTAATTCAAGTGATGAAGGTTTCTGAAAGTCTGGCAGTAATCAGTGTTGAGTACTGCTCTATAAGGTTAACATGCTTTACATGTTTGAAAATGCTTAATAGTTGAAAACATAGGTTAGAAATTTTAAAAAGTATTTAAAATGTAATCAAATGTAATCAGTTACATCACATTAATAAAGTAGCCTAATTGAAATAGTTACACTACTTATTACATTTTAAATAGGGTAACTTGTAATCTCCAAAGTAACCTTCCCAACACTGCCAATAGGAGTCTAAGAACATCCAAACAAGGACCATCTCCAAATGTCTTTTATAATATAAGAATAATCTAGTCATGAAAACACAACGCCACACCCTTCTTTATACAGTCTGACAGAGCTGTGGATGATTTCATACACGCTCGTGTGTCGTTATGATCAAAATCAGCCCTGGCTGAACTTCAGGGCGGTTTATGTAACTCTGCGCTCCGCGGTAGTCGCGGCATTTCCCGAGTGCGCTCCCCGCCCTTCCCCTCACCGCGCCCGGCTACAGGACTCCCCGAGACCCGCGGTCACCGCGCACCGCTCGCGACAACACAAAGAATGCGACAATCTAACAAAGTTACAGTGTTACAAAGTTGCAGCTCCGCTTTTCCGAAATGATCAATTTCGGATAAACATAAATGAGATAAACAGTAAGAAAAATACCAATAGATCTCGCTGAAGTTTTCCGACTGAGCTCGACAGCTGAGATCTAATCCAGATAAACACTCCGGATCCGAGCGAGAAATCCTCGATGTTTTGTTTTGGGCTCGGACAGTTTTGACAGACTTTCCTCTGAGATTGAGCAGGAAAAATGTCCAGCTGTCAATCACCGGTCACATGACCGAGCGGAGGCATCCAGGAATCACGTGACACGCCTCAAAGAAATAGTTCAGTAACTATTCTATTTTGTTCTATGTTATTTATGATTATTATGTTATTTTGTTTGTTCGGTTCTGGTGTGTTATGTTTGATCCTTACTGTGATGTTGTGTTTGTTATTTTATGTTACATTGTTTGCTCAGTTTTAGTATGTTCCCATCCATGGTTCTGTTTTGTTGCATGTATCATTTTATGTGTTGTTATTTTTGTTCTATTGTTATGTATGTCATGTTATGTTATATTGTTCATTCAATTCTGATATGTTATGCTTGTTGTATTGTGTTATGTTGTGTATGTTTTTTTTGTTTTGTTATGTGTGTTCTGTTGTTTTGTGTTTTATGTTTTGTTTGTTCGGGTCTCGTGTGTTATTTTGGTTTCATTCTGTTATTTTGCATGTTATGTTATGTTATATTAAATTGTTTGTACACTTTTAGTAGGTTATGTTTGTTCCATTCTGTTCCATATGTTATGTTGTGTATGTTGTGTTATGTTATGTTAAATTGTTTGTTCAGTTGTGTTCTCCCTGCTGAAGAAACCATCACAGGATTTGTAATGGTTTTGCTGGTTATAATGTGACTTGTATTGGTTTTAATGGAAACTGTAATGGACCCTGTGAGTTTCTACTGTGGTAATTGGTCGCCTTCTGTTGGTGGCTTGTTAAAACCACTAAATCCTAATGGGATACACACTACAGGAAACCATTTTTTAATGGTTTTAATGGTTAAAAGTTGATGGTTTGTAATGTTTGTAACGGTATTTGTAGTGGAGACCATTTAGAATTTCTGTGATGGTTTCTATTGGGGTTTTTTTCAGCAGGGCTGTTATGTTATGTTTTGATGTTACATTATGTTATGTTATGTTATTTATGTTATGTTATATGTTCTGTTGTTATATGTTATGTTATGTTACGTTACATTAAATTGTTTGTTCAGTTCTAGTATGTTATGTTCGTTCCATCCTGTTATGTTGTTATGTTATGTTATGTTACGTTACGTTACATTAAATTGTTTGTTCAGTTCTAGTATGTTATGTTCGTTCCATCCTGTTATATGTTATGTTATATGTTACGTTACGTTACGTTATGTTACATTAAATTGTTTGTTCAGTTCTAGTATGTTAGGTTCGTTCCATCCTGTTATGTTATGTTATGCTGTTATGTTATGTTACGTTACGTTATGTTACATTAAATTGTTTGTTCAGTTCTAGTATGTTATGTTCGTTCCATCCTGTTATGTTATGTTATGTTACAATACGTTATGTTACATTAAATTGTTTGTTCAGTTCTAGTATGTTATGTTCGTTCCATCCTGTTATGTGTTATGTTATGTTACGTTACGTTATGTTACATTAAATTGTTTGTTCAGTTCTAGTATGTTATGTTCATTCCATCCTGTTATATGTTGTTATGTTACGTTACGTTACGTTATGTTACATTAAATAGTTTGTTCAGTTCTAGTATGTTATGTTAGTTCCATCCTGTTATGTGTTATGTTATGTAATGTTAAAATATTTGTTCAGTTCTGGTATGTTATGTTGGTTCCATTGTGTTATGTTGTATGCTGTTATGTTACATTAAATTGTTTGTTCAGTTCTGGTATGCATGTTTGTTCCATTCTGTTATGTGTTATGTTGTTATGTTGTGTGTTCTGTTCTGATAGGTTGTTTATTCCATTATGTTATGTTGCGTATTTTATTTTATGTGTTGTGTTTTGTTAAGTAATGTTATGTTTGTTATATTATATTATATTATATTATGTTGTTGTTTACATGTTGCTAGTTCTGATTGGTTTTTACACATTGATATTGCGTGCATACAGTTCTGCTCATTCAGCAGGATGAGTTTAAATCCTCATTATTCATTCATAATTGTTGGTGAAAGATTTTGCTCTGTCACCATTTAGCAGTTGCTCATAACATTAGACCTGTTGAAGTTAAATCTATAAAAAAACAAACATAGTAATATTATGGTACTTTTTGTTTAGGTGAAATCTTGACGTACCTCCCAACCGGGCATCTCTCTTCCTCTGCTGTATGCTGATCCGTAAAATCACCTTTGCCAAAGAATGTAGGTGACGAGTATACAGCTATCCCAGAATTCCCTGCCACCAGCACCTCGTACCCTGGTACAGACCTGGCGCTTGCAGGAGGAGAGGAGGAGAGCTGCACACGATGGATTCCTTCAAAAGCGTCCATCACGGAAAAGTATATGCCCAGTCTAGCACCTCTTAAAAACACACACACACTCGCCGTGAGTACATTCACTTCAGCTGCATTTCTCACAGACAGCCTGTTAAATACAGAGAGATTAGATTCACAATCAGAGATTAAGACATTGTAGTTTTTTCTGCATGCATCACTGCTAAAGTTTCCATTCAGGTTATCAAAATGTAACTAAAGCATTGCACCATAACCCAATGTTTGCAACAATGTAGTTAAATATCTACCTAACATGCTCTCAAAGAGACAAAACTGGAAAGTAGCCTATTTAAATATGAAAATGGATAAATGCTCAGACTACAACTACAACATTTATCCTTATTATACATAAAAGTATAAAATAATTATATGTGTTGACTGGAAATAAACATTATGACATTAATGATATGATAAAATGTTCAATAAAATGTTGTAGTTGCTTTTGATATAAAGTGGCATTTTTAAATGCGCCATATAATAGGATGCATCAAAAGTCTCCTATGTCAAATACAATGACAGAACACAACAGAGAAATCAGGCTTACCCCAGTGACCTAATGCGGATTTTTCTCCATAGACTCTTCATGCAATAGTACTTTCAAAAACCCTACTCTCGTTAAATACACTCTCAGATGCTATTTGCATGTTTTGAGTATCTAAACAGTTGCAGGTCTTCGCAATGGATGACTTGCACTGTCGCTCCAACCCTGAACGGAGTTCCAGCACTTGTGGTCAGGCTTGGGTTAATGAAATGGGGCCACACGCAGAGGTACATTTCCTCCACTAGAGGGCCCTACATAGTGCACTAAACACCCTGCTGAAGGCCTCTGTGATCAGAAAGTGTTTATTGGAGCCTAAACTCTACATGAAGGATTAAGAAATGTTGATTATTTATTTCCTGTGTATCTGCATAATATTTACATTACATAACTGCAATTAATACATGACTCTTTTAATGGAGAGTGTGTGTGAGTGTTTGTGCATGTGTGAGTTTTGAAAGATTTGCTCAGATTAACAACCCCCCCCAGTTTTCCACAATGCCCCTTTGTTAGTGGAAAACAGATTAACAGGTCAAGTGACCGGAGGTGTGGGCGTCCCTGCTCGATCTTTCCCGTCTTTAACGGTTCCGGTAAAGACGTCAACTCCCGAAACATCACACGCTGTGAGTAGAGTTGCTTCTTTCTTACAGATACAGTGTTTCAGGCCTACAGACAAGGAATGGAAAGCAATTGCATTTGATATGATGGACTTACATTCCGATGTTTTCTGTTTCTCTTTTAATACTTCTTCACATTTGCTTCATTTGACCCATGCATTTGAATATAACTGGCTTGTTGCAATTAGTTTATGTGCTGATGCATGCTGACTAACATCTGATTCAGCCAGTGCTGCGCATGCACGCATGCATGTGTTTCCTGGTGTAGATGTTCATGCTTATCTTCTCTAATCATAGTGAAAGGTCAGTAGAGACTGTGATTGACAGGCTGTGAGTGGTCTGCCTGTCCAGAGGGGGCAGCGATGACGGTGACATACTCACGGCGGGTGGCAGATGCGCGCCTGGGCACCTTTTATCGCCTGCTTCTGCGATGGAAAGGAAGCATCTATAAACTGTTATATCGAGAGCTGCTGATCTTCACTGTGATGTATGGCACCATCAGCATCACATACAGGTAAACACTGATTCTTCACATTCTTTACTTGAGACAAGCTTATAGTGATGGTACGATGGTAAAGTAATGGTGTTAGATTGATTCACCATGGTGTTTTGATATGTACCATGGTACTAAAAGACCTACAAAAAGTGCCATGTTTTTAGGTAGCATTATCAAGTGCATATGTTCAAGAATACTGTGGTACTTACAATAGTAGTAGTATAGTATTTCTGGAAGTATATTGGAGTAACATGTATATGAATTTCAGTAGCACTGGTATATTTCAGAGTACCACAATTGATATTTTATTTGTACTTTATGTAAGGTCAAAATTTATATCGTGCTTTAAAGAAAGGTATTTTAAAGAATACCATGGTTAAAAAAAAATGGCTTTACATAAGGCATTGCCTACCATGCTACATGTCCAAAAACATGATAATACCATGGTACTTTGATATACTATGGTGCTAATAAATTATATACCAAATCCATATACCATGGTATTTTCATATTTTGAATTAAGATGCAGTATGGTACTACCATGGTACATCCCTAAAAACATGCTACTACCATAGTACATGTCCTAAATGTTTCAGAGTACCATAATATTACCATCACTTTACCATGGTATTTTTTTTGTAAGGACATGCACTTACTTAACAGTACTATCTATAGTACTACCATAATGATTTGGGACATTTACCATGGCATTACCATGTTTATTTTTTTTAACATTTACTGTACCATATTTAGTTGCACAGTATTGCTGAAAGTATATTGGAGTAACATGTAAATACCATTCTACATTAATTTCAGTACCAGTGGTTGTACCATTGTACTTTTTTAGGTTTGAACTGTATATGGTACTCCAAAAGCTATTTCAAAGATTACCATGGTAAATAAAAACACATTAATACAATTGTATTTTAATATGTACCAGGATACTACAGTAAATAATTACCATATGTATATACCGTGGCATTACCTGCCATGGTACATGTCCAAAAAACATGGTATTACATTGTACCATGTCCAAAAAGCATGATAATAACATGGTAAAGAATGTATTGGTTTACCATAAACATTTACCATAGTACTAGCACAGTAATTTCTGGAAGTATATTGGATTACCATATAAATACAGTAATTTCAGTACCAATGGTATATTTCAAAGTACCATGTGATACCATAATTATACCATGGTACTGCCCCAGTACTTTTTTGTAAGGGTAAAATTTATATGGTACTCCAAAAGGTATTTTAAAGAATACCACGGTCCTTTAATATGTGCCAGGATACTAAATGATTACCATATTCATATACAATGGCATTCCCTACTATGGTACATGTCCAAAAACATGGTACTTCGATATACTATGGTACTCAGGCGTGTATGTTTGATTTTGGGTATCATGTTTGATCAAAATTATTGCTGGGGACAATTTAGTAGTCACTGGATATTGATAGAGACATGTCCCGAGCGTCCCTAATATATTCTTCGGCCTTGATGGTACCATATTGTCAAGTAACTGCAAAGAATTTAAAGGATGGTGCATCTCTAAATTCATAATGTTACCGTGGTAACATCAGAAAAAACATGGTAGGAGTGTTTTGTCCATGCAGATTATTGTTCAAATTTTCTTTCAGTCTACAGTGAGTTTTACTTTTAATAGATTTATTTAATAAACCACCAGTTATTGTAATATGCCCTCTTTGATTGACAGGTGTATTCTGACTGAGGAGCAGCGCAGGATGTTCGAGAAGCTCTCAGTGTACTGCGATCAGTACGCGCAACTGATTCCCGTGTCGTTCGTACTGGGTAAACATGACTTACAGTAGTGCTTTTTTGGGATTAAAACAATCAGTTCTTAACTTCTCTCTCTTCCTGCAGGTTTCTACGTGACTCTTGTGGTGACTCGTTGGTGGGGTCAGTTCGAGAGCATCCCGTGGCCGGATCGCCTGTCAGCGCTGGTTAGCGGACACGTCCGGGGCGCAGATGAAGGGGCCAGACTCGTCCGCAGGAGTCTAATGCGTTACGCTAACCTGTCAGGCATCCTGATCTACCGCTCGGTCAGCACCGCCGTCTACAAGAGGTTCCCAACCATGAGCCACCTGGTTCAAGCAGGTAAACTGAGATTCAG
>JAFVLL020007345.1:88698-123236 GCA_021397915.2 Tor tambroides
TCCCCTCAGTGACGTGCAGAGAGGGAGAATCTGAAACAGCTCGTCCTGAGAGACTGTTTATGATTTTATTAGATTATAAATAAATGAGTGGGTGGCTTTTTACCATTATAGGCTCGACGTTTTCACACACTGCAGCCACACAACTGTGTTCAAACACCTTATAAAAGTGATTTTTGCATAATAGGTCCCCTTTAAAATTATTTTTTAATTTAACATTTTTATGATTTAATTAGCTTTTCATTAAACTCATAAACCCCTTGCAGTTTCTCCACAAATAATATATAATATAATGTTTAATGCACTTCATGTTGTTGATAGCAACAAATAAAATATATTTTCTTACTCTTTGTATTTTTATATCAATATGGTACAAAATTATGCTCTTTAAATCAATGTGATAAGTTAGGTCAAGTTATCTAAAAGTAATCTAAACGTAGTCTGATTATATTACCTAAAATGTGTAATGCAGTGGATTACGTTACTACCTACAACTTTTATGTAATTTGGAATCAGTAACAGATTACAATTTGTAAGCAATCTACCCATAGAGTACTCTATACAATTGAAACCTTAAATTGAACTGTATTCCTGTTTTGCTGAAATAATATCTTCTGTGCTGTAGGTGGCACGCTCATTTCTTCAGCTGGGGTTATGGGCGTCTGCTGTCTCTGCTGATCCGTCTGCCTGCTGATCTGGCCTCCAAACAGAAGATGCTGGAGATGTGCAGAACTCATGGGTAAGTGTAGAATTGGAATGAATAAAATTGAATCAGAATGTGTAGTTGTGTATAGTGTGACTGTTTTCTTTGTCTCTCAGGTATTGGATGGGCTACCTGTACCTGTGCAGAGAGCTGCAGCGGCAGCCCGAGGCTTTCAGTGCCATCTGCAGACTGGACGACATGACACTATTAGAAGGGGATGATGGTACAACAATCACAGATGTTCAAAACTGTCTTAATTTGCTTATTTTAACTAGGAACCTTCTACTTAGACCGGAAGAGACTGTCTAACTGATACTTAAAGCCCCTGTGGAGTTATTTCAAGTTTATAATAACTCTTTGTCTCTCTGCAGGTATTGTACCTCAGTCCCTTGACGAGTGGGTGTTGCTACTCCAGCTCTCCCAGCAAATCAGTTCAAGTAACGAAGCCCCACCCACTTCAGCTCTGCCCACCAGCCCCAATGGATCCTGTTCAGATGACACTAGCGGCACAAGTGATAGTTCTCCCGACCTATCAGACGGTTCGACTGACTTGAGCATTTGCGTCAGCCCGGAAAATATCATCCTGCGTCTGGTGCGGGTCTTCGGGCCGGACCGGGCCCTGACGGCCCTCCAGGAGCACGGGATACAGGTGGATCTTAGTTCACGCTCCACGCTGGTCTGCGATCTGCTTCGTATGGCTGAGAAGCGGCAAAGGTGAGAATGTGGAAAATAATAGTGTGCTTTTCAGTAAGCAGTACACTAGTATTCAATGCCAAACTTACTGTTTTCAAACTTAAGTATGTACTGCACAGTATGCTAATATTCTATTCCAAACATATTAGTTAAATTAGCATACTAACATATGACTCTTACTATTTTTGCCATATGAAGATATGCTAAGTTTTTGAAAATTAGTATGCAGTCTACAGTATATACTGCACAGTATGCTAATATTCCATTTCAATCTAATATTTTTTTTTTTTTTTTTTTTTTTTTTGGAAAATACTAGGCAATGTATATTATATAGCAAGCAGATTGGTTGTATTCCATTACGAACATATTAGATGAATTTGGAATTTCATGCTAGCATAGAACTTTTAGGTAGTATTTCTGTCAAATAAAATTATAAGTAGTATAGTAGTATGAGTAGTGTAGTAGCATGCTATTTTGAATTTAAACATTGTTTTTGAAAAATAGTAGTCCATTCCGAACATATTGACTGAATTCGGAATTGCATACAGCATACTATTTCTTCTATATAACATTACGGCAGAAATAGCAAGAGTAAGATCAGTAGAATAGCATGCTATTTCAGATTTAGACATTATTTTTAGAAAATAGTTGGTAGTGTACTGTATATAGCAGAACTGTAGTATTCCATCACAGACATGTCAATTTTGTGAAATATTAGGCAGTCTACACTATATACTGCCCAGTACGCTAGTATTACATTAAGAAAAAAAGTATGCTGTGTCCATCATATACTGTCCAGTATGCTAGTATTCAATTCTGAACATATTGGTTGAATTCAGAATAGCACACTACCATACGAGTCTTACTATTTCTGATTTATAAAGATATGGGAGAAATAGTAAGAATAGTAGTATGGTAGTATGCTATTTTGAATTTAGATGTTATTTTTGGGAAAACAGTAGGCAGTGTACAGTATATAGCAAGGAGCATGATAGTATTCCATTACAAAAGGAAAATAGTAGGTGATGTACAGTATATACTGCACAGTATGCTAGTATTGCATTCTGATCTAATTGTTTTTTGAAAATAGTAGGCAGTCTACACTATATACTGTGCAGTGTGCTGATATTCCATTCCGAATATATTGGATAAATTCAGAATAGCATACTAACATACTACTATTCTTACTATTTCTTACTATTACTCATCCATATAATGATATAGGAGAAGTGGTAAGAAATTGTAGTATGCTATTTAAAATTTAGACATTGCTTTTGGAAAATAGTATGCTGTGTACAGTATACACTGCCAAGTATGCTAGTATTGATTCTGAACCTATTGGTTGAATTCAGAATAGCACGCTAGCATACGACTCTTACCATTTCTGCTTTATAAATATATGGGAGAAATAGTAAGTAGTTTTTTTTTTTTTTTTTGTTTTGTTTTTTGCACAATTACTTTTACTATTTCTGCCACAAGAATATGTATTTTTAATGGAAGTTTTAATTCAGACATTATTTTTTTTAGGAAGGCAAATATTAGGCAGTGTACAGTATATACTGCGTAGTATGCTAATATTCCATTCCAATCTATTTGTATTTTGGAAAATAGTGGGCAGGGTACAGTATATACTGCACAGTATACTTGTATTCCGTTCTGAACATAGGTGATGTTTAACGGTTTCTGTCCTCATGCATTCATTCTTCATCTCTATATTTTAGAGCACTGATTCAGACCATGTTGGAGCGCTGTGACCGGTTTCTGTGGTCTCAACACGCTTGAGGCCTCTATGTCCACATGATCTCCACATATGCCTCCAGGACCCAGCACTGCTCTCATTATGGACACACTACGGCCTGCTTTCTGTAGTCTGGGGCATGTTTCTTTAAAACAGCTGCTCTGGGATCAGCTGCCTTGCTGAAGATAATGTGGCAGATCAGCTGATCTCAGGTTGTGATGCACTCCAGTCAGTCTAACGCAGATTCCAATTCATAGTTTTTTTTTTTTTTTTTATTTTGTTTTTTTTGCACCAGCACTATGACTCTATTGTGCTGTAAATGGTGAAAGCACTGCGTGGGTATCACATGACTTGGTCTAAACTGTTCTTCAGTCTCCTGTTTCCTATTTAGCTGTTTAATAAGATGCTGACACAGTATTAACAATGAGCCTTTTTATATCATTCATAAATCCATTTGCACATAAATTATCCTATTGAATTGAATGCAACAGTTTATGTAAGAGTGCTTCGATCTACACTTCCTTGTTCATTAATGAGGCTCAATGAGTTTTCATATTAAAAAAATATATAGTGTATATGAAATATATAATTGCATATATATTTATCTATTTAATAGCCTTAATGAAAGAATTTGAGAACCTTGTCAGACAAGGGAAAACTAACAAACCTGTGTTCTTTTAACAGCGATAAATATAAATAATTGTGAATGTATGAATTAAATAAGTTTTTGTAACTAATGCCATGTGGCTCAGCTGGTTTAATGAAAAGCACAATAAATACGAGTATTATGTTCATTTATAACCGTATCAAAAGTGTTGTTCCTTTGAACGCACGACTGAGAGAATCTCTCGCTCTTCATGCAAACTAACATAATTTGAATACATGGAAGGAAAGACTAATAGCAATCAATTTGTGAGGATTTTATTAAGCTCATTTTTTGCACTAACACTAGATTTGGATTGTAAATGGATGTGCTGCGCTACAGAAAATCACTTACATCTTGTGCCAGCTTGGCACTGGTTTTCTCTGTAGGTCCGTGAGGCACGTGCTCCTGTCAGACGTGTAAAGTTATTCGCACTCGTCAAACCCGGCGAGAACAACAACCTTTTAAAGTCATCAACCTGGAATCCCCGAAGTTCTCCTCACTTACCAATTTCTCTTATTAGACTTTCAGAACTGTCTGTTTTTCTCTGTTGCTCCACTGACCTCTTTTCCAGGTGTGTCTTCTATCTGATCGTTCCTGTGCCAGCAGAAGTGTCATCCGCAGGTGGGCAGAAAAGGCGGATTACGGGAAACATTGGCAGTAAACTCCTAACCCTAAATGTTAAAGGAACAGTTCACCTAAAAATAAGAATTTGCTTAATTTATTCACCTTCAGGACACCTGAGATTTAGTTTCTTTATCAGAACTGATTTGGAGAAATGTAGCATTACATCCTCTGCAGTGAATGGGTGCCGTCAAAATGAGTCCAAACAGCTGATAAAAACATCACAATTAATCCACACCACTCCAGTCCATCAGTTAACATCTTGTGAAGCCAAAAGCTGTGTGTATAAGCAACAAATCAATCGTTAAGACGTTTTTAACTTCAGTATGTGTTATCCTGCAGCATTTGTGCTCCAGACCAGGGGTGTAAAATACTTGAGTAATTTTACTTGATTACTGTACTTATGTATTATTTTGGGGGAACTGTACTTTATTCAAGTGCAATTTAACATGACGACTTGTACTTTTTACTTGATTATATTTCTGAAGAAAAAAAACGACTTTTTACTCGTTACAATTTTATTTCATCTTGAAAAGTACATTACATTTTTATTTTATCTTATGCACATTAAATATGGTAAACAGAAGCTCAAACATGCGTGCTTGACGTCAGAACCTACGATCATTGTTTTCACGCATCAAGCGCACACATTTCTACTTCAGTTATGACTTTCATCCGGTAAATGTCTGGCTTCAAAAGTTCACCATCAAATCTGAGGATGCATATTCAGGTAGCAAAGATGTGTTTTCACCCCCAAAAAGTTTTATTTTTTTTCTGTTTTGATAGAGCCATTAGCCGTGTAATATATTGGCTGAATGCACAAGATTGAGTGCAAATAAAATCAGTGATGAGAATTTAAATACAATTATTATTTTTGTATGAATGATTCTTTTTTTAATGTTGCAGATCTCCAAAAATGTGTTTAAATGAGCATTGTATGTTAAATGAATTGTAATTCATGTTTAGCAATGTTCTTACCAGGTAATGGATAAGTTGTATTTCAAATGTCATTATATGACACATTGAGTAGCAATTATCTTATATATATATATATCAATTACATGATTTGCTCATTATTCTAATTAGTCACAAATAATTATCAATATTTGCTGAGAAAAAACCCTAAATGCTCCAAATAAAGTTAAAAGATTAATTATCCTTTTAGACAGTGACGTTGAATAGACTATGCAAAAAAGTGGCCTTTCAAAACGTTTATGCTGTATGTTTTAATTCTGTGACCTTCCTCATTAATTCAACACATTCTTGTATTCTGTCTGGAATATGTTTCTAGCCTCTGCATCACATCTTGCTCTTCAAAGGGATAGTGCACACAAAAATGAAAATTTGAAAAAAAGAAGAAAGAAAATCATTTACTAACCCTCATGTCATCCCAGATATTTGTCACTTAGCACAGATTTTTACTTTGTATAATGCAAGGGGACAGGGCCACTTCAGAAACCACACAAAGTGAACCTGACAGTTAAGTTTAAAATATTAGTATTTGTATTTTTCTTACATATGCCTAAGAAGACATTGATTCATTAACAGGGGTTGTATGAGTTATTGTCATATTCACTTTGTGTAATTTTTGAAGTGTCATTTTTGGACGTCCCATACACTTGTATTATATGAAGAGAGATTTTTTTTTTTTTTTTTTTTTTTTTTGTGTTCATCTGATAAATGAAAGTCACATATATAAGGGTGGAAAGGATGGAGTTTCCTTTTAATCCCTTTCCTTGTATTTTTTTTTTTTTGTGTGTGTGTGTTCCGCATTTGAATTGTTGCACTAGATGTGTGTTTGACCCGTGTCATTGCATTTTGTTTAGTTTTCTCCCTTTAACCAAACTTCTGTATGTCTGTCAGAAAAAAAGTACTTGTACTTTTTTAATACTTGAGTACAATTAAAGTTGTTCTTTTTTACTTCTACTCAAGTAATTTTTGGCCAGATACTTGTACTTTTAATTGAGTACAATTTTCACTGAGTATCTGTACTTTCACTTGAGTAAAATTTGAGTACTTTTTACACCTCTGCTCCAGACACAATTTTTTCCTCAAATTGTGTGTTTTGTTGAGAAAAGGTGTGCTGTTATTTTACTTGGCCCATAATAAGATCATAAAACTGGTGAAAAACTCCCACAGAATTTCAAGGATGAAACCAATCCAAATCTTAAAAGCAGAATATTATACCCTAAAAAACACCTAAAACAGCTTAGAAACCACTGCTCACGTTTTGTTCAGAAGGCAGTGGTTCTCTCTGACTTGCATGAAGAGTGATGGTGTCGATAACCCCGTTAGATAGAGGATGATGTGTTTGGATCGAGAGGTTATTAGGGCAGGACAGTCGCTCCGTGTATGTTCGGGATTGTTTGATGTTGAATTGTTGTCACCAGTCACACAGATAACAGAATTCTGCACATACCTGTAGACCAAAGCCAGCGTATAAAAGTCAGTCCCCGACTTAAACCTTCTCATACACATATTACACAGAATTGTAGACTCACACACCATATAATAGTTCAGATGGTGATGTATTAATACTTATATATTTAAACACTTCACTGAACTTTTTTTTTTTTCTGTATTCATTTACAACATTTTTGTACATAAATGTGCACAAGCCTACATATACTTTTCCTCTGAAACAAGAACAAAATGTTATATACTGTACAAGAACAAGAGTGAGAATACAAGACCGTACAGATGGATACGACATGCTTGGTAAGTACAACAAAAAAGTACACACACATTATTATTAATTTTTATATTAATATTGTTTTGTTTAATAGCTGCATATTTGTGCTGTAGAAATAGAATGCTGTAGATTTTTTTTTTTTTATGGTTTGTGTGTATGTGTGTATATATGTTTTTGCAACAAAATCTGAGATTTAATGTTTGGTTTGAGTATCAACAGGCACATATATATTTTTCTCATTGCAGGAATCTTTCTCATGCTTGATTTTATCTATACTTGTGATATTGTGTCTGCCGCTGTCAGCCACATCTCATTTCCCTTCCCAGAATACAACAGGTACTGAAGTATACTTTTACTTTATATGTCCAGTTAGTATTTTTCTAGGTAGCAAAAAAGAAAACTTTAGACATTTGTAGCTGCTTGCTTTCTACATAGTATGACTCTCAGTTACATATAAGACATTTGAATTCCATTACTGGCAGGTTTTGAAGTGAAAAGTTTTATGGTGTTTTTTCAGTGTATTTGGGATCTAGTTTCATTCAGCAAGCTTTACGCAGAGCCAGAGAGCTGACAGACGCTGCGTATGCTCACACCAATGAGAGGTGAGACATACAAACTCACAGCTCATTTAACGGAAGGATCAACCAATGAGTAAATAAAAGAAAACAGAGACAAAAAATAGACCCAGATGAGTCGATAGTTGTCCTACAGTAAGGCTATAGAGCTATAAAATGATTTATTTTCTATCCTATGTTTTGTGTTCGCTCTCTTGTTTAAATCAGGGTGAAGACGTCTGTATCAGACGGTTCTGTCCGACCCAGTGACCTGCTGGCCTTGTTCAAACAAACCGGCCCCAAAACCAGAACCCACATCAGATCCGCTGAGTTTCTGGATAATACAGTAGAGCTGATCAGAGAGATGGTTTACACACACTCCATGGACAAACCCGACCTCACCGGTACACACACACATTTGGGTCATTTAAAAGCATGTATATCATCTTGAAGGCTCGTACAAGTCATATCAACATCTGATGTGTGTGTTTCAGAGCTTTTAAGTGCAGAAGACTTGGAGACCATACTACAGGTTACAGGCTGTTTCTCAGAGACACTGAGACCCATGTGTAAATCTGACTGTCTGTCCAAACGCTACCGTACTATCACAGGACACTGCAACAACAGGTACATACAGTAGATGCGAAATATGTTTTCTCTGCTTTGGAGGGATGAACATTGTCAAATTATACCATATTTATTGCATCAAAATTTGTTAATACTTTACTATAGGTTAGGGGTGGATAATTTTATAAGTTGTTCATGCAACAATACATATTACTGTTATAGTTTACTGTTATAGTGCTATACTGTTAGCAATAACCTGACCATGGGTTTTTTTGAGTACTGTCAGTTTAAGTGCCACAGTGTTGCAAGATATTGCTATGAAAACAATTAAAAACCAAAAAATACATTGAAATTATTTCCAATCTTTTGCAAATAAGATAAGATAAAGATATCACTAACCCTAAACTGCAACGTCCCACTTTATTAACTTTATAAAGTGTCAAATTAAGTGGAAAAGGCAAATCCAAAGGCGCTTATCATAGCTGGATCTGGCAACACTGCGTCCCTGCCCTCACTCACAACTTTCTCAAGCTTCGATCATTTTCACACCACAGACACTAAACATTCTTGCAAACTGTCTAAACTTAATTATAAATGCAGACACTCAAACGAGGAGTTTTAAACAGCAAATTAGTCATTCAAAGAACAAATGTTATTTTTGAACGTGAAAAATGTACCGAGGTCCGGACCTCAGTGACCTCATAGCTGGCTACCGGCATGTTATCAATGCTGTTTTTGACTTTGCAGGGAAAACCCTCAATGGGGGGCAGCAAACACCCCTTATGCCCGCTGGCTCTCACCAGAGTATGAGGACCCTCGAGGGGCCCCCAGGGGCTGGAACCCACAATATACCTACCACAACCACACACTACCACCTGTAAGAGTGCGGGACTGTCTGGAAAGACATATTGATGAAATGATTAATCTGTAAACATAGTTAGTTAGGTTTTTTGTTTTTTTTTAGGTTTTCATAGAAATGTTATTGAATTTCTTCCTAAATTTTTAATTTAGTGTGCTTTATTAGCCTGACAAATAATAATACTGAGTAAAATAATATAATTAATTGTTATAATAATTATTATAAAAACTAATTTAAAGAAATATTAAAGAATAAAATAATCCTAGTGCAATAATAAACAAATTAAACTCATTTAATTTACATTTAATTTAATATGCAGCTTACTATGCAGTCAACAAATTTAATAAAAAGGAACAAGTTAATAAAGAAATAACCCTTAATTAAATGAGTAGCTGAAAAGCAAAGTGTGTATTTTCTTTCCTAAACAAAATTGCAATATTGGTTCAGCCATGGTAGAGAGATTTTTTTGCATTATTATTTTAGTCTCATTTATATACTATTATAGTATTTATTATTTTTTTGAGTTAGCTTTTATTTTTATATTTTCTGTTTTCACTTTAATTTAAGTTTAGTAAAGTTTTAGCCATTTTGTTATGTGCCTTTTGTTTTTATTAGTTATCTAAGGTAACTTTTTTTTAAGTTGAAGTATTTCATCTAATATTTATGTTGTATTTTATTTCAGCTTTATTTAAATTAACGAAAGCAATTTTGAATAGTTTTGGTTAACAATAGTACTTTGAACTTTATGAATAGTAGCCTTTTTTCCTGTTTGCACTAGTGGCATAAAAATACACTGAATTTTTAAAATAAGTTTCCAAACATTTTATTTATTTATTTTATTTTTTTGCAGTGATTGCCATAGAAGTTCTCTGGTGAACTTTTCAGTTTTTTCTTAATGTGAAGAGCATTTTAATATTCTAAAGAACCTTTTGTGGAATGGAAAGGTTCCATGGATGTTAAAGGTTCTTCATGTAACCATCAATACCAGTAAAGAACCTTTATTTTTAAGACCCAAAACTAAAGATGAAAATAAGACCAAATGAGCCAATAATGGTAATGAACAGAAGTTTAGTCTTCCAGATCATGCTCTCTCTGTGCAGGTCCGCAGCGTGTCGCAGGAGGTTTTGTACACTCATAATGAGAACATCTCTCTGGACATGTCTCTGTCTCATCTGCTGGTGGAGTGGGGTCAGTGGATCGATCATGACCTGACCTTGACCCCTCAGAGCCCCAGCACCACGGCCTTTAAGACCGGATCGGACTGCACACGCAGCTGTAGCAGAGACACGCCGTGTTTCCCAATACAGGTGCGTATTACACCCTGAAAACAGATGCTGCATTGTACACCCTCTGATCATCTAACTCTTTTTCTTCACATTCAGATTCCTCTCTCTGACCCTCGCACAGGGACTCAGAGCTGCATGCCGTTTTTCCGCTCTGCTCCCAGCTGTACGGTTTCCCTCGGTCACCGGGAGCAGCTGAACGCCATCACTGCATTCGTGGACGCCAGCATGGTGTATGGGAGCTCGGATGGGCTCGCTGCGGCCCTCAGGAACCTCTCGTCCCCTCTCGGCCTGCTCGCTGTCAACCAGTTCCACTCAGACCAAGGGTTCGGATTCATGCCCTTCCTGACCCGCACGCAGCCGAACCTGGACCCCTGCGGCCCACGAGAGCGGATCGAACCCATCCCGCTACCAGAGGCAGCACAAAGATTCAACATATCCATGGGGAATAGATCGTTCTGTTTTCAAGCAGGTTGTAGGCATTTTTTCAGAGTATTTTTCGGATATCATTCATTGTGATTTAACATGCATTCGCAACACATTTTGCTTCCATAATCACGTAAAATGGGACGAACAAGAGAAAAATGTAGCTTTTAGTTTTTGGTTGCAGTGCACTTGCTTTTTTCTTCCATGCCCTTTAAACAAACCATCCACATCGAAATCAGTGGTTTTCAGTGCCCTCAGAAACAGAAACTCTAGTACATGTAGTAAACAATGTAAAATTCTTAAAAAATCAGCCTATAATTATAGTATTACTAGCCATTTCAGTTGGTTTGTTTATGTTCATGCTTTTGATTTTCCTCGCCTAATTTCAGTTCAATTCAGTGTGCTTTATTAGCCTGACAAAAGCAATTGCATTCTTATTGCTAAAGCATTTGCATACAATGACAAATGGTATATTATAGTACATACTACATACAATGAGAAATGGTGCAAAATAGATAAGTAAAACAACATTTCAAATTAAGTAAATATCATGTAAAAGTAATTAAATAATTACTAAAAATTAAATAATATTAAATAATGAAATTAGTCGTAGAGCAACAATAAATTGTGATTTTAAGTGTGAATAATTTAAGTGTAAGTATATAAGTATAATCTTCTCTATTTATGTGAAGCATCACTGTAGTCATAAATAATAGCCTCAGTGGGATGAATAAAGCTTTAAACTAAAAAAGAAAAACCTATGACAAATGGTGCAAAATTAAACTAAAACAAAATTCAAATTAAATATTAATTTAAATTTTAATAATATTAAAAATATTAAGTAATGCAGTTAACCCTAGAACAACAATATTTTATTTTATTTTTTATTTTATTTTAAATGAAATGTAGTGTTAAAATTGCTGAATTGCTCAATTTTTATTTCATGTTGACTGAGGGCCAGATTTTTCTAAACAGGGCAAATTAGCATTACAGCGCAATTCCATAAGCGCCAATGGGAGAGGAAAATTCTGTGTGTGATTTACTGACAATGCGCACATTAAAGAACACAGATCATTTCCATAATAACCAGTGCAATCTACCAAGAGCAGCGCAAATTACCGCCTGCTTTAAGACATTCTTTTTAGGGCGTTAAATAATTGCGCAAATACCAGTAATTTGACGAGCACAAACGTTAGTAAATCGCGTCGCGTGATTCATTTTAATACTCTCCCCCCATAAATTTTGCATCTGAAAGGGAAACTCCTACAAATGCATATTCAATAAGGTCAGGCACAAAAATAACTGTCCATACCTTTTCAGCGCTAATTCTTCACTGCGCGTCTTTAGTAAATCCTGACAGTGCTATTTTAACACCAAAAGATGGTTTGCACTGGTGCAAGCTGTTAGTAAATCTGGCCTTAAGGGTATTAAAGCTAAACCACCCTATGAAGAAAAGGAAAATAAGCCAGCATTTGTGTCACTTTATTCAAAACTGTCCCAGCTAAGCCTTCACCCTAATGCTTTATAAATTAAACTGGCCAGTTGATGAGCTGTTTTTGTGGGCGTGTCTCAGGTGACTCTCGGGCCAATGAGCACTTGGGTATGATTGCTCTGCACACGCTCTTTCTGAGAGAACACAACCGATTGGCTGAAGAGCTTCACAAGCTCAACCCTCACTGGAGTCCAGACACGCTGTACCAGGAGGCCAGGAAAATACTGGGCGCAGTCCACCAGGTGAGAAGATCAAACCTGACAAAGTAATAAAAGTTTACTTTTTTTTTTTATGCATGTCTCTGACTTGCTGAATCTTGTTTGGAAGATTTTGACATGGGATCACTACTTGCCCCACGTCCTGGGCCGCAGTGCTAACCTGGCCCTCATGGCCCCGTACAAAGGTTATGACGCCGTGGCTGACCCCAGCATCTCCAACATTTTCTCCACCGCTGCCTTTCGGTTTGCACATGTGACTGTGCATCCGGTTGTGAACCGCCTCGGACCCGATTACCGGTTGAGCCCTGAGCACCCGGCTCTGCCGTTACACCACTCTTTGTTTGCATCCTGGAGGGTCGTGCAAGAGGGTTTGTTTCACACAGACACAGAAATAGCTAATAGATATCATCATACTTCCCCAGGTGATTAATCACATGACTTTAAGACAACTGTTTTGAACTACAAGTTCTCTGAAATGTTTAAATATGCGAATGAAGCATTGTCTAATTAAATATGCACTAATTTGTCAAAATAAAATGTTTGGTCAAAAACTAATTTTGAGAAAACGGCTTTTAAAGATACGTATTATAATTGAAATTTGCAGACCCAAATACATAAAGCGCAATAAAATAAACACTTCAATTTGTATGTCAGATGTTTTCTTTCCACCAGTCTGAAAGAAGACATGTTATGAAAGCAGAAAGCCTCAAAACTGACCAGTGCATGAAAACCAGTGCATTTTTTTCCTGTAGTGTCTTGTCTTAATATTCATTATTTTGCATGCTAATTTACATTATGATGCATAATGTTTTTGTGTGTAGGTGGCATTGATCCTGTGCTGCGTGGTTTGCTGTTGTCCCCAGCTAAACTGCAGACAGCAGATCAGATGATGGTGGAGGAACTGACCGAGAGGCTCTTCCAGGCTCAGGGCGGGCTGCCGCTCGACCTGGCGGCGTTAAACCTGCAGAGGGGACGAGATCATGGCCTACAAGGTGCCAGTCAGCAGCCTGTCATTGGTTTAGCATAGTGAGCTGCCTCTCTGTCTGCTGCCTGCATAGGCAACTGCCTTCTAAGGGAGCATCCTAGCTGAGCTAGACCCTCATAAGTGAGGGATTTGTAATACCGAAGCACACCAGAGACTGACTAATTGTTGCAGTTGATTCTGATGGCATTAATAATGATGCAACACTCTACCAAGCATAAAATGGCCTTTTTCTGATTTAAATGGCCTGTTATATTTGTTTGTGTAACTTTTTTGCACAACAAAAATCACGTTTTCTCAGCTAGAAGCACCATTCGCATACTTGTGTAGAGAATATATCAGGTCTGTTTGAATGCAAAAATTGAATGAGAATACAGAAATACTAAAATACAGGATAAAATGGTCTTTTTTTCATCAGTAAATATCACTACTCATAAGAATTAACTTAATTGATTCCTTGAAGTACTCTAAAAATCATAAAAATACAGAAATATTTGCCAAAATATTTAATTAGATTTAACTTTTTGTTTTAGTATCATTTGAAATATATTTATTGTACATTTATTGGATTAAATATGTTTTATTATGATTATTTTTAAAAATCAATTTTTTTATTTTAAGGCAGCTCACTTATTCACTTTTTTTTTTTTTTTTTTTTTAATTACAACTTATAAAAATGGCAACTTACAACAACCAAAAAAGTTCTGTAATAATATGACATAAGAAATTAAATATGTATTTATTTATTGATTGATTTATTGTCTTATTTGAAACTTGCAAGCCATTTTTTGTTTATTTGATTAATTTTTTGATGTTTATTAAGGCAGCTTACCTATTTTTTGTTTTATAAACAGCTACAGTGTTTCATTTTTTTTTCTTTAAAGATTTAATTACAACTTCTAATCTAATTACAACTCCTGTCATGTTTACACTTAGAAAAATATAAAAATGTGCAGTCAAAAAAACAAAAAAACAAAAAAACTTAAATGATGAGATAAATATACACATTATTAAAAATAAATAAATAAATCATTTACTCACTTACTTTCTTGCTTGCTTGGGTCTTATGTCAAACTCATAAATGAGTTTCCTGACATTATCTCTCTCCTTATGTAGAACTTTTACTAACAGTTTGCTAATTTTAATTGCTAATATTGTGCTAATTTTACAATCTTTACCTTAACCTGAGAATGTCCCACTAGACTTTTAACCTTAAAATATTACAATAATAACTTGACATTATTTATTTTTTTAATTTCAAATAAAAATGAAATAAAATATCATATTATCTCTCCCCTATAATTTAAAATACTTAATAGTTTGCTAATGTTACTTTCTAATTTCACTAACTTGCCTTAATCTTTTATTGTGCCGTGTTATTTCACTCTCTCTGCAGGTTACAGTGCGTGGCGGCAGCTCTGCGGTCTCCCTGCACCTGTGAATGAGTCTGATTTAGCAGGAATTCTGGGTAATGGAGTTCTGGCCAGGAAGCTGCTGCATCTCTATGGAACAGCTAAGAACATAGACGTGTGGGTCGGGGCCATTTCAGAGCCGGCTCTGCCCGGGGGCCGCGTGGGGCCGCTGCTGGCCTGCCTGATCGCCAAACAGTTCAAAGCGCTCAGAGACCGTGACAGGTAATGTGGGATTATTATTTAGTTTCAAAAAAATACTGTAGGGTCAATGCTGAGTTCAGTCTGGCGTAAAATGAAGTACACAATTAAATGTGGTTTAGGTTCTGGTGGCAGAATGAAGGTGTGTTCAGCTCCGCTCAGAGAGACGCTCTGCGCGCCACATCTCTGTCCCGCATCATCTGTGACAACACACACATCCGGCTGGTGCCCTTTGACCCCTTCGCGCACACACTCCACCCCGACGACCTGCTGCCCTGCGCACGCATCAGCCGCATGGACCTCTCAGTGTGGAGAGAACCTGACTCTGGTATTAGTGACTGGAAGAATGAAAACAGTTGAATAATCCTCATGTGTTATTGATATTCTCCTAATATTTCGGTCTTATTTTCAGACCCGGTCTGTGGCCCAGTCCCGCGGTTGAGTCTGGGTTTCTCTGTTCTGTGTGAATCTGTGGTGATTTATCAGTGTCCTACTGGATACCTGCTTCAGGGAGCCACACAAATCACCTGTGACCCCAACACCCACCAGTGGACCCCACAGCCGCCCACCTGCCAAGGTTCAATTCAATTAAATATTGAATTTTAATTCATTTAATATTACATTAAATATGATATATAAAATATGGCAATAAAAATATTACATAGTAAATGTAAAAAAATGTTAGATTAAATAGTGAATAGTAACTATTAATTATACAATATTAAATGATACAATATTAATAATTAATAAAATTAAATATTAAAAACAAATTCAATGTAATAAAAATATTATTCAAATTTTTAAACATTCTAATATTATTCAAAATATTGATGAATGCTCCACTTATTTGTTTTGGAACGTTCATGTACATTTTTAAATTAAATGAAATTAAATACCAAATATTACATAAAAAATTGCATATAAAATAACATAATATTAAATAGTAAATATTAATGATACAGTATTAAACAATTAATATTAAATATTGAAATCACTAAATTAAATATTAAATTGAATTTGGAAATTGACTGATCCATCTGACACCCAATTTATTAAAACACTGAATATTAGGACATTCATGTACTTTTTAAACTAAACAAAATATTAAATATCAAATATTATATTAAATGTAAAATAACATTAGATTAAATGTTGAATTTAATAGTAAATATTAATAATAAAATGTTAAACAATTGATATTAAATACTAAATAATTTTAATAGTAAATAAAAAATAAAGTATAGAACTATGCTTTTATTGGTTATTTTAAATATTGATGAATGTTCCACTCATTTATTTTGGACATTTAAATTAAATTAAAGTTTAAACTAATTTAATTAAATTGAATGGCACATACTGATGCTAAAGTATTAAACATTTAATTATTAAATAAAATAAATATTAAATCAAGTCAAATGAAATATACATATAAATTAAATAGTAAATTAAATGTAGAAATTGACTGATCCATCTGACATTAAAACAATGATTTTATTGATTATTTCAGATATTGATGAATGTTCCAGTCATCCGTCCGTCTGCCCTCCACACCTGCAGTGCTTGAACACACCTGGAAGTCACACCTGCACAGGTGATCAGCCTCTGTCACACCCATAACCAGCAGTTTCCTCAATCCATGGCATATGAAGCACATAAATGAGCTGTTATTTGTTGCATATACAGAACCTGCAGCTCCGCCCCTTTCCGCCTCCTCTATTGTTGCGTCAGTGATGTCAGTCCTAGGGGGTGTGGCTTTGATAGCGCTCTTCCTCGCCTGCTACCAAAGGTGTGTTAAAATCTCCATTTCAAGCTGTTGGTTATACGAGTAAATGTACAAAACCTATACTATGAATTTCAATCCTGCAGATTTATCCTTCGGAAAGCCGAGCCGGTGAAGGCAGAGTGCTGTCAGAGAAGAAGCTGAAATGGAGTCGAGGGGAAACTGGTTTGGAAAATGTGCATATTTGGTCTCAGTTGGTCTGTGTTTACATGTTCAATATTCTACTTTCGTAACCAGTCTCATTTCACAACCTGAAACGCATGAATGAAACGTGTGTGAACATGAATGGAAGCATTTTTAACATTTCTCCTAGTATTCTTGCCCTTGAGAAGAGCTTTTGTCTGTGGTAAATCTGCCGTCGGCTCACAGCATCGGCCCTCCCACACGTGACGACACGTCAGCTGATGTACAAAAATCCTTGCTTTAATGCATACTTTAGCCTCGTTTTTAATAGGTGAGGTTTTTTTTAAAATAAATAATACTTTTATTCAGCAGGGATGCATCAAATTCATCACAAGTGACAGTAAAGACATTTATAATGTTACAAAAGATTACCATTTCAAATAAAATGCTGTTCTTTTGAGCTTTTTATTAATCAAAAAATCCTGTAAAAAAGTTTCCATAAAAATATAAAGTAGCACAACTGTTTTCAACATTGATAATAATGAGAAATGAGCAGTAAATCAGCATATTAGAGTGATTTCTGAAGGATCATGTGACACTGAAGACTGGAGTAATGATGCTGAAAATTCAGCTTTGATCACAGGAATAAATTACATTTTAAAATATATTACAATAGAAAACAGTTATTTTAAATGATGATAATATTTCACAATTTTAGTGTTTTTAACTGTATTTTTAATCAAATAATGCAGCCTTTGTGAGCAGAAGAGTCTTAAAAAAAAATCTTACCAACTCCAAATTTTTGAACGGTAGTGTACATGTTTTTACCGTACTATTAATATTTGTTCATAGACATCTTATTAGATATTTTTTTGTTTTGTCTCATGCTAAACTTGTTTTGCTGCTCAAAATTAGGTGCTGCATGTTCACATATATATATGAATAAACTCAGCCAATAGAATCAAAGATTGTGCAGTGACATCGCACATATATGTATTATACATTTAAATAAGCTTTGACATTGACATGTTAAATAATTATGATTTTAAGGATCATATAGAATCCTGAAATGTCAGTGGTCTCATAAAATCACACACACACACACACACACACACATATATATGTATGTACCACTTGCATGGAAGTCCAAAATATATAACTGACTAGTATGTATGTTTGTAAATTATTATGAATAAAGAACAGAGATCGTACATGATTCTATATACTTGTTTTTGGAAAAAGTATTCATTATTCACAAAACAAAACTGAGTCACAAATTTACATTCTGAAGATGCTTTTAATGGAGTTTAAAGGTCATTTTTAACATGATGAGGCAGTTTAACTAAAGCAACAGACCTGAGGGTAGACGCCATATTTAATGTGTCACGAATGAAAACAAGGCCGTCAAAACCTTATCAATATATTTCCAAAACATTTCCAGTTGAAAAAACAGAAAATACAACCTACTGAAGACATGTTTTCACACATATCAAATCAAATATGATGACAGTCCACAAAAAGCGAGTTCTACACTGTAAACACTGTATTCGTGCCGTAAGACAGCGATTGTCAATCATGCAACGCTTATTATCTATAAATACGGAGTGCGATGCATCATGATAAAAGTACCATAACTTGTGCACGATGGTTAAGCATAAGGAGTGTCTGTAATAGAAAGAGACTCGTATGGCACTTTTCTTGACACGTGCATAGAAAAGATCTCTGGAGGATTGTCCAATCAAAGCTGTAAACCATTAATGTGCACAGAAATCACTGGCGCACAAAGCATGCTGGGATAGAAAGGGCTTTAGTGGTGTGTATGCATTGCCCAAGATGGTGCAGTACCTTCAGATGAAGTTTGAGCACTGCTTTAGAACGCCAGAACTGATTCTGTTGTTGGAATTAATGTAATTATGAATTTCCAACTAGTATAAGCATTCACATCTTCGTCAAACTGGTAATGAACTGTTTCTAAACCGTTTGGAAGAACATACAGGACATTGGAATATCAAGACTTATCATAAGACTTCTTCAAATACAAGCCAATTATTTTACTATCCTTCTAGAATTCAAAAAACTCAATGTCTGTCAGTATTTTTCTGAACTGTGGAATGCTAGATGAGCTGAAAACATTTGAGGGTTCAAGCTATGAACTCTGCCATGTGTTTAATGGATGACTTTCTTGAATTTCTTTGCAAATGGCAAGTAAAATATCAGTATGGCAGCTTATTTCTGCCATGGAATAAAAAAAAATAAAAATCGTAATTGTGCTTACATCTCACAATTCAATTTTTTTTCCCTTGCAATTGAGAAAATTCCTTTAAGACAAAGACTCAATTCTGAGAAGAAAAGTCAAAATTGTGGGATATAAACTTGAAAATTGCAAGACAAAATTGAGAATTGTGAGAGAAAATGTCAGTTGCCTTTTTAAATTTTGAATGTGGCAAAAACAGAAAAATAGAATTCTGAGAGAAAGTCAGAACTGTGAGATGTAAATTCAGAATTGAAGGAATAAATGCCAGATGTAAACTCACAAGTGTGAGAAAAGTGTGAGAAAATGTTTTAAAAAGTCAAAATAAGCCTCTACATGTCGGAGACTTTACTGATGAATGGAAAAACGTCCTGTTATTGACTTCTTGAAATATGAATGTCTTGTAAACATTAACCTCAGTGTTAACAAAATGGCACATTTACTACATTGTCTTTCCCAAAGCAAGAACAACACACAGCCTGTGGAGAGTGTTGTTATCTGTTGGCTCAGGAAGGAATTCTTCTGTAGTGCTTCCCTGAATACATGGATGAATATGGAGCTAGGAAACACCAGCTTGGGAGTGTTTGAGTGAAAGTTGAGATGGCTGTGCTGTATTTGTGTTTGTATGCTGGTTCTCTAGCTCTCCTCCATCAGGAAATATCCCAGTTTAGCCACACTCATCTCTCTGCGCAGGCGCATCACTTCCCAAAACATCTGCTGGACTGCAACCATAGGAAAATTACAATTATTTTCTTCTGATATACTGTATTGCAATCAAATTAAAACTTAAAAAAAAAAAAAAAATTAATATATATATATATATATATATATATACACACACACACACACACACACATCATATATATTTTTATTAATATTAAAATTTTATTTATATTACAAACTATATATATATATATATATATATATATATATATTTTTTTTTTTAATTCATAATTTATATATAATTTAAATATTTTAATGCATATTACATATTAAATATAATTGAATTTATATATATGTAAATAAAATATACATATATAAATTATATAAATTATATTAATATATACATATTTAAATAATTTTATGTGAATGAAAAAAATGTAAAATTCAAATATTTTAATATTAAATTTATCAAATAGATTAGTTGCTTTCTCATTTTTTTTTTCATGATTTTCTAATCCTAAATATTGATTTTTTTTTTTTTTTTTTTTTTCCATTGAATTCTAACAGATTAGTAGTTGATCAACTCACCGTCTTGTCTTACGAGGCCCTGTTGGATGTACCTGATGTAAGTGAAGAAATTACACACGGCTGTGATCTGTGAGGAGAGAACATTCTTTATTAACCTGATCCTGAAATAAGCATCTGAAACTGCTTATTAAAAGTGGTTATGAAGAATGGGAGGGAGAGATACAGTACAGACACGTACTCGTGCTCTGCTAGACGGAGATATATAGTAGTAATTCTCTTTATCTCCCAGTTTGATGCGATGTCGGCAGGGGCGGGACATGCCACTCAGCGCACATTTACTGTTCAAGCAAAACAGAACACTGGTCAATGGAGCTGTCAATCAAATTACTGAACACTCAACAGCCAATGAGATACAAGCAGGACAGAACAACACACCCAGCAAAGAACCACCACAGAAAACCTGTTCTTCAGTTGTGTGAGAATAATTACTTTCAACATAAACATTTCTAACACTGAAACCTGAAGACAGAAAATTATAAAATAAAAATATAATATAAAATCATAAATATTAATAATAAATTTGAAAAAAGCTGAAAAGTTTTCTCAGTTTTAACGATTTAGAGGTTGTTATTCATGCATTCATTTCAACCAGGCTGGATTACTGTAACGCTCTTTACGCAGGAATTAACCAGTTCTCACTATCACGTTTACAACTGGTACAGAATGCTGCTGAGCATATTACCCCTGTGTTAGCATCACTTCGCTGGTTACCTGTTAAATTCAGAGTTGATTTTAAGGTTTTAGTTTTTGTTTTTAAAGCACTTCATGGTCTTGCTCCAATTTACATTTCAGATCTTCTCCATTTCTATTCTCCTGTGAGAACGCTTAGATCATCTTCTCAGAAGTTATTGATTGTCCCAAAATCTCGTTTAAAATCTAAAGGGAACAGAGCTTTTTCAGTCCTTGGTCCTATGCTCTGGAACTCTTTGCCTTTATCCATCAGGATCATCCCCTGCACGTTATCTTCTTTTTAAAATCATCTTCTAAAACATACCACTTTTTCTCAGGCTTTTATTTAATTTGAAGATACTTTTGTTTTGTTTCGGTTTGTTTGTTTTTTTGTTTGGTGATGTTTTGTATTACTTTTTGTATCATTAATGATTTAAATTTTATATTGTGATTAAAGTGCCACTTCCCAGATCAAAGTGCAGTCAGTCTGATTCATGTGCATTTAAGTCACCCCCGATGCAGGCAGAATTAAAGAAGGTCCCACGTGCTGAATCAAAGGCGTTTAACTTTGATCTGGACTTATCAAAAGCAGAAGCCAGGTGAAGCAGTCTAAGACCTGTTGGTGTGGCTGCTATGAAGGTATTAAATAAAATTAAATATATATATATATATATATATAAAAAATCATGTATTTTTTTATATTTTATATATTTTTAAGGAATACATAAATTATATAAATAATATATGGAAATATAGGAATATGTAAATTATTATATATAAATTAATATATAAATAAATATTAATACTTAAATGCAAGTAATGCAACTAAATGCAACTAAAAATACAAGTTATTTTTGATTAAGTATTAATAAATTTAATTAAATAAGAATACATAATAAGAAGTTAGTAAATCATTATTTTTATGAGTAAAAAGAGAGCAAACTGATTCTGACACTTGCATGATTCTTCATAATTTCTTAAATTTGTCTGATTGGCCAAAAGTGTGAAAGGAAGTGTCTGATGTGTTTTGTTTACATAGTTTTATCCATCCATGACTTACTTGGGTCCTCCACATTCGAGGGCTTTGACCGTGTGCAGAGACGACGAGGCGATGGGCTCGATGGTGAGAGAGTTATTCTCCACTGCGCACTGGACCGACTGAGACAGCTGGAGGAGGAGCACAAGAGAACGTCAGAGAGAGAAAACAGACGATCAGAGGAAGACAGCAGAGCTCCTGTGAGCTCACACACCTCAGAGCAGGTGAATGAAAGACAGGGCCCGATATCTTCTCTGTACACCCGGCTGATGAACGCTGAGGAGCGATCCAGACCGGGCGCCTCCTTCCACGAGAGGAACTCAGCAAACAACACCGAGTCCAACTACATAAGAGAGAAAGAGCGTTTAGTTTATCCTGCTTAACCACTCAATTGATTAATGCTACTTTCATAAGTCATTTCTTTTTCTTAAATGTGTTGATCTTGTTTTGTTTCCCAGCTGAAAAAAAGGTAAAACTAGTCAAGGTGGTTTGCTGGTCTATCCTTGGCACCACACTGGTTTTATTTCAGTAACACATACATACATACATACATACATACATACATATATTTTTATATTTATATTTGTAGCGTTATTTTGTAGCATTAATGATAAATATATATATTATATTTTATTAATATTATTAATATATTCAGTATTTAATATTATATCTAAAACTACTTCATTAATATATATTAATATGTTTAGTATTTATTAAAATTTGTAAAACTATTTTATTCTTTTTATTATTTAGAAGTATTTAGGAATATTTTTGATTTTTATATTTTCATTATTTTGATATTTATAAATTAACATTATTATATTTCCTATTATTACTATCTATAAAAACATATCTAATGTATAAAATTATTTTTAGTATTTATTAATGTTTTGAATTAGTTTTTTATATTTTCATTATTTTTTATATTTATGAATATGTTTTTATTAGCAATATTTATTAACATATGTTTAGTATTTATAAGTATATCCCAAAATATTTCATTATTTTTATATTTTTCAGATTTCATTTTAGTTTATGCTTTTTTTCCTGTGATTTTGTCAGTTATTTAAGTTTTTTTTTTTTTTTTAATATTTGCAACTATTTAGCTGTCTTTTATTTTCATTTTAGTTTTAGTAATTTTTGTACTTCACTAAACTTTCATTTCAGTAAGCTTCCAAGACAGCATTTCTAATTTTCATTTCAGTTATTATTTCCATTTAACATTTTATTTTATTTCAGTTAACAAAAATGATTTGTATTACTGTTAGTTAATGATAACAACACTGCTTCTGGGCACTTGTCCTCCTTAAAACCTCCTTAAACCAGGAAAGACCAGCAAACCACATTAGACTGGATTAAGCTGTTTTTGTTTTTCAAAGCAAGAAAGCAAAATAAATTGTGTTCTATTTCGGAACCCTTTGTACCCTGTTGCCATGGAGACCTGCCAGGGTTGACCCACAGGTCACACAGAGCAGCTGACCAGGAATCAGACACACAGTATCAGAGAGAGGAGAACAGGAACTGCACAGATCAGAGAAATACAGACCCATGAGGAGGTGCAGAGGAGGAGGAAAACAGAGGAAGAACGGCAGGAAGTCAGTGATCAAACCCTCACCATACAGCTACAGGCCAAAACTAGTCTCTAAAAGTGTGTTTGTACCTCTTTGTCCTCCCGGTTTGTGGCTACATCGGTCGGCGTGGGCTCTGTTTGCAGTTGTAGAGCACCGCTGGCGCTCTTGTTGCGCGCGTGGCCCCCGGGACGAGACGAGGCCCGACTGGAGCCCGGCGACAGCAGCTGAGGGTGGAGCTGGCGGTTCGGGGAGGAGGGCGTAGAGGTCAACACCAAGGTTTTCAGAGCGGAGACCTCCGCCTGCAGGACGTCAATCTGAGAAGACAGACGTATTTTGAGATGAAAGAGCTTGAAGAGAGCAGAGAGTGAGACAGAGAGAGTGAGACAGCACCTTGCCCTGAGCCTCCTTCAGCTGCTTCTCAGCTGCTGCTTGTTTCACGTTGGCCTCTCGCACCATTTTATGGGCCTCCTAGAAATGAGAGATGAACGCACACAGGTTTGTGACGTGAAATACTCTTGGGAAGTAGACATGTCCTGTGTCTGACATGATAAACTTCATCGAAAATTATTTTGAATAGCATTTTGCTAATGTTTTTTATAGTTATTATGCATGCAGCATTTTAACCAATTTAACATGGTGAGACTACATGGAACATTTTTAAAAATGATAAATTAAATTAAAAATTTTAATGCAATTACAATTATAAATAAAAATGATTCACTATTAATTATAAAATATTTTTAAAATGTATTACAAAATTGTTATATTAAATTGTAAAACTGTTTTTTAAAAGTAATGTTAATTGTAAGACATAAGGAATAATGGAAAAAAAATTCTAAATATAATTAGAAATTAAAAATAAAATTACAATTATAAAAATGATTAATTATATTATAAATCTATAAATATAATAATTATACAATATTTTCATATTTAATAATTAAATTATATTAAATTGTACATTTTTACATAAATCAACAAACAAAAAACATAATTTATTTTCAATGTATATATAATAATTTTAGTAATTAATAATTATAAAATATTTTTACATTTATTATATTATTAAATTGTAAAATATTTAATAATTAATATTTAAATGTAATACTAATTGTAAGACTATATGGAATATTTTTTTAATTTTTTAAAAATATCATTAGAAATTAAAATTACAATTAAAAAAGATTATTAATTATAGTATTATATTATAATTATATAAATGTTAATTAAACCTATTTTTACATTTAATAATTAAATTATATTAAATTGTACATTTTTCTAATTTAACATTAATTGTAAGATTACATAATTCAATAAAAAACAAGCAAACAAATAAATATTATGAATAAATAAAATAAATAATTTATGCATAAATGTATATAAAATTATAATTATATTAATAAATTAATTGTTATAAATTTTTTTATTTTTTTATTTGATCATTAAATTAATTGTTCATTTGTTTTATAATAAAAAATTATTTGTCATCACAACACCATTTAAAATGAGCTACTAAAGGTAAAATGATTATTAAAAAATTAAGAAATAGTGGCACAGTTTGATGACCAAACATACACACTTTCTTCTGTATAAATTTTAAGTTAAAATGTAATATGTAATAAAATCATCCAAGAAAATATCATGGTTCTTTATGACACATGTTTTAGTCTCTCTACACTGTCACACAATAGCCTCCTCTGTTCACTGTCAATCATCTGTCAGTGATGATGTCACATTAGTCCCGCCCACCTCAAATAGACTGGCGGTCAATTCCTCCAATTCCTGCTCTAGCTGATTCCTGACATGAGACAGTCTGACACACTCCTCATCTTTCAACTTCAGCTCCTGAAAACACAGACAAGAGTCAATAAAACAGATTTGAACAGAATCGATTTGAATGGGAGCGCCTGTTAAATAAACAGTTTACCCAAAAATGAAAATTTGCTGAAAAACATGCAACTTTTCGCTTCACAAGACATTAATTGATGGACTGGAGTGGTATGGATTACTTGTGGATTATTGTGATGTTTTTCCCAGCTGTTTGGACTCTCATTCTGACGGCACCCATTCACTGCAGAGCATCCATTGGTGAGCAAGTGATGCAATGCTACATTTCTTCAAATCTGTTCTGATGAAGAAACAATCTCATCTACATCTTGGAAGGCCTGACGGTGAGTACATTTCAGCAAATTTTCATTTGCTGGTGAACTACTCCTTTAAAAAACCGAAGCACTGATCTGAAGAACCTACAATGAAACCTCAAGAACCTTTTACACTGAAAAATGGTTCTTGGCGCAGAATAGAATAGAATAGAATATGTGGCACCTTTTGTGCAGCATCCAGCTGCTCTCGGAGGAATTCTGTTCCCTTCTCCTTGATCTCCAGAGAGGAACTGCGCAGACGGGACATGTTGTACGTCTCTCGTCTGTGTGCTCCTGCCTCCTCCGGGGGCATCTTCTCCCGCTGCCCTCCATCACCCCCCAGTCCAGGCCTCGGATCTGGCTCCAGGTCTACCAACCTGCAAGATTTCACCAATTCATTAATTCTCAAAAACACCATATCAAAAATCCTAAAGGAATATGTTCAGGATGCATATTAGACATTATTACATTTAAATAAAATGTTTCAAGTCTATAAAACTAAACTAGATTCCACTGTGATTCCTAACTGTCCTGTTGAACAGCCAATAGAAGTCTAAGAACATCCAAACAAGGACCATCTTACAATAAAAAATAATCTAGTTATGAAAACACAACGCCACACCCTCCTTTATATAGTCTGACAGAACTGTGGATGAATTCATACACGCTCGCGTGTCGTTATGATCAAAATTAGCCCTGACTGAACTTCAGGGCGGTTTACGTAACTCAGCGCTCCGCGGTAGTCGCGGCATTTCCCGTGTGCGCTCCCCGCCCTTACCCTCACCGCGCCCGGCTACAGGACTCCCCGCGACCCGCGGTCACCGCATATCCGCTGACGCCAACAGAAAGAATGTGTCAACCTAACAAAGTTACAGTCTTACAAAGTTGCAGCTCCGCTTTCCCGAAATGAACTGAGATAAACAGTAAAAAAAATGCCAATAGATCTCGCTGAAGTTTTCCGCACCCGACTGAGCGCTGTAGCTGAGATTTGATCCGGAATCCGGATCCGAGCGAGAAGTCCGTGGTGTTTTGTTTTGGGCCGGACAGTTTGGTAGACTTTCCTCTGAGATTGAGCAGGAAAAATGTCCAGCTGTAAATCACTGGTCACATGACCGAGCGGAGGCATCCTGGAATCACGTGATGTGCCTCAAACAAATAGTTCAGTGTAACTATTTAATTCTGTTCAACAGTATGTTATTTATTACTATTATGTTATTTTGTTCGTTCATTTCTGGTGTGTTATGTTTGTTCCGTTCTGTTATGTTGTATATGTTATTTTATGTGTTATGTTATTTTATGTTACAATTGTTTGCCATCCATGGCTCTGTTATGTTGCATATATCATTTTATGTGTTATGTTATTTTTGTTCTGTTGTTTTGTATGCTGTTATGTGGTATTGTTTGTTCAATTCTGGTAGGCTATGTTATGTTTGTTCCATTGTGTTATGTTGTGCATGTTTTATGTGTGTTCTGTTGTTTTGTGTTTTATATATTGTTTGTTCAGGTCTAGTATGTTATTTTTGTTACATTCTGTTATTTTGCATATTATGTTATGTTATATTACATTAAATTGTTTGTTCACTTCTAGTAGGTTATGTTTGTTGCATTCTGTTGTTATGTTGTGTATGTTGTTACATTACGTTACAGTAAATTATTTGTTCACTTCTAGTAGGTTTTGTTTGTTCCATTCTGTTTTGTTATGCTGTGTATGTTATGTTTCGTTACATTACGTTACATTAAATTGTTTAGTTCTAGTATGTTACGTTCATTCCATCCTGTTATGTTGTGTTATGTTATGTTAAATTATTTGTTCAGTTCTGTTATGTTATGTTGGTTCCATTGTTATGGGACGTTACAACAATGGAACGCTATGTTGTGTTACATTGTGTTATGTTATGCTGTTTCATTGTTACGTTGCGTTATGTTACTTTAAATTATTTGTTCAGTTCTGGTATGTTATGTTTGTTTCATTGTGTTATGTTATGTTATTTTATGTTACATTATGTTATGTTACATTAAATAATTTATTTTTTTTGTAGTATGTTATGTTTGTTCCATTCTGTTATGTTATGTGTTGTTACGTCACGTTGCGTTGTGCTGTTACGTTACGCTATGTTATATTATGTTGTTACTTAAATGTTCCTAGTTCTGATTGAGTTTAAATCCTCATTATTCATTCACAAAAATAATTGTGGGTGAAAGATTTTGCTCTATTGCCATTTAGCAGTTGTTCTGTAACATTACAACAAAGTAATACTATGGTACTTTTTGTTTAGGTGAAATCTGGACGTACCTCCCGACCGGGCATCTCTCTTCCTCTGCTGTATGCTGATCCATAAAATCACCTTTGCCAAAAAACGTAGGTGATGAGTATACAGCTATCCCAGAATTCCCTGCCACCAGCACCTCGTACCCTGGAACAGACCTGGAGCATGTTGGAGGAGAGGAGGAGAGCTGCACACAATGGATTCCTTCAAAAGCGTCCATCACGCAAAGTATATTCCCAGTCCTGCACCTCTTAAAAACACACTCTCCGTGAGTGCACTCACTTCAGCTGCATTTCTCACAACCAGCCTGTTAAATACAGAGAGATTAGATTCAAGTTCAGAGATTAAGACATTGTAGTGTTTTTCCACATGCATCACTGCTAAAGTTTCCATTCAGGTTATCAAAGTGTAACTAAAGCATTGCACCATTACCTAATGTTTGCAAGAATGTAGATAAATATCTACCTAACATGCTCTCAAAGAGACAAAACTGGAAAGTATTTAAATATAAAAATGGATAAATACTCGGACTACAACTACAAAATGTATGCTTATTATACATAAAAGTATAAATATTTATATATGCTGTAAACTGGAAATAAACAGATAGTTACGTTATGACATCAAATGATAAAATGTTCTAGCTGCCTTTGATATAGAAAGGGTGAAGTGACTTTCCATGTCAAATACATAAAATGACAGAACACAACAGAAAAATCAGGCTTACCCCAATGACCTAATGCGGCTTTTTCTCCACAGACTCTTCATGCAAAGCACTTTCAAAAACCCTACTCTTGTTAAATGCACTCTCAGATAATATTTGCATGTTTTGAGTATCTAAACAGTTGCAGGTCTTCACACTGGATGACTTGCACTGTCGCTCCAACCCTGAACAGAGTTCCAGTACTTGTGGTCAGGCATGGGATAATGAAATGGGGCCACATGCAGAGGTGCATTTCCTCCACTAGAGGGCCCTACATAGTGCACTAAACACCCTGCTGAGGGCCTCTGTGATTAGAAAGTGTTTATTGGAGCCTAAACTCATCATGAATGATTAAGTGATGTCGATTATTTATTTCCTGTGTATCTACACAATATTTACATTACATAACTGCAAATAATACATGACGCTTTTAATGGAGAATGTGTGAGTGTTTGTGCATGTGTGAGTTTTGAAAGATTTGCTCAGATTAACAAACCCCCCCAGTTTTCCACAATGGCTCTTTGTTAGTAGAAAACAGATTAACAGGTCAAGTGACCGGAGGTGTGGGCGTCTCTGCTCGATCTTTCCCGTCTTTAACGGTTCCGGTAAAGACGTCAACTCCCGAAACATCACACGCCGTGAGTAGAGTTGCTTCTTTTTTACGGATACAGTGTCTCAAGCCTACAGACAAGGAATGGAAAGCTAGTGCATTTGATATGATGGACTTACAGTCTGATGTTTTCTGTTTCTCTTTTAATTCTTCTCACATTTGCTTCATTGACCCATGCATTTGAACAGAATTGGCTTGTTGCGATTAGTTTAGGTGCTGATGCATGCTGACTAACATCTGATTTAGCCAGTGCTGAGCATGCATGCATGTGTTTACTGGTGTAGTTGTCCATGCTTATCATCTCTAATCATATTGAAAGGTCAGTAGAGACTGTGATTGACAGGCTGTGAGTGGTCTTCCTGTCCAGAGGGGGCAGCAATGACGGTGACATACTCACGGCGGGTGGCAGATGCGCGTCTGGGCACCTTTTATCTCCTGCTACTGCGATGGAAAGGAAGCATCTATAAACTGTTATATCGAGAGCTGCTGATCTTCACTGTGATGTACGGCACCATCAGCATCACGTACAGGTAAACAAGGATTCCTCACTTTCTTACTCCAGTTTTTGGTGTTACTATAGGTATCTGATATTTATACCATAGTGCTTTGATATGCACCATGGTATTAAAATACCTTCAATAAGTGCCATGTTTTTAAGACATATATCATGGTAGAATACCAAGAATACCATGGTACTACCATTTACTGTAGTTGTAGCAGTAGTGTAGTATTTCTGGAATTACATTGGAGTAACATGTATATGCAATGGTACATGAATTTCAGTAATAATTGTATATTTTAAAGTAAATCATGGTAAGAAAACATGACATCACATATGGCATATGGTATTGCCTACCATGCTACATGTCCAAAAACACGGTATTACCTTTGTACCATCTCCAAAACACGATAATACCATGGTACTTTTATATACTATGGTGCTAATAAATTATACACCAAATCCATATACTATGATATTTTCATATTTTCAGTTTACTGCAAAGATGCACTACTGTATTACCATGGTACATGTCCAAAACTTTTCAGGATACCATAATATTACCATCACTCTACCGTGGTATTTTTTGTAAGGGAATGCACTTATAAAACGGTACTATAGTACTACCATAATGATTTGGGACATGGTACAATGGCATTACCATGTTTAACATTTACCATATTTAGTAGCACAGCATTGCTGAAAGTATATTGGAGTAACTTGTAAATACCATTATACATTAATTTCAGTACCAGTGGTTGTACCATGTTACTTTTTTAGGTTTAAAATTTAAATGGTACTCCAAAAGTTATTTCAAAGATTACGATGGTAAGTAAACACATATTAATACTATGGTGTTTTAATATGTACCAGTAAATGATTACCATATTTATATACAATGGCATTACCTGCTATGGTACATGTCCACAAAAAAAAAAAAAAAAAAAAAAATGGTATTACCATTGTACCACATCCAAAAACATGATAATACCATGATACTTTGACATACTATTGTACTAAATGATTAACAAATCCCTATACTATGGTATTTCCAACTTACTGCAAATAATTTATTGGTTTACCATAAATATTTACCATAGTAGTAGCACAGTATTTCTGGAAGTATATTGGATTACCATATAAATACATTAATTTCAGTACCAATGGTATATTACAAAGCACCATGTGATACCATAATTATACTATGGTACTGCCCCAGTACTTTTTTGTAAGGGTAAAATTTATATTTACCATGGTATTCTTTAAAATACCTTTTGGAGTACCATATACATTTTACCCTTACAAAAAAGTACTTTAATTTGTACCAGGATACTAAATGATTGCCATATTCATATACAATGGCATTACCTACTATGGTACATGTCCAAAAAACATGGCACTTTGATATACTATGGTTCTCAAGCATGTACGGTGCCCTCCACTAATATTGGCACCCTTGGTAAATATGAGCAAAGGTGGCTGTGAAAATAAATCTGCATTGTTTATCCTTTTGATCTGTCATTCAAAAAAATTCACAAAATTCTAACTTATCGTTGAAGTAAAACAATTGGAAGTGGGGGAAAATCTCATTGTGAAAAATGGCCATAATTATTGTCACCCAATTATTGCAATGTCCTTTTCCTAAGATAGCAGCCCTGAGTTTTCTCCTGTAATGCCTGAAGAGTTTTAGGGAAAACACCTGATAAGAGATCAGAGACCATTCCTTCATGTAGAATCTCTCCAGATCCTTCAGATTCACAGCTCCATGTTGGTGCTTCTCCTCTTTAGTTCACCTCACTCATTTTCTACAGGGTTCAGGTCAGAGGACTGGGACAGCCATGGCAAAAGCTTCATTTTGTGCTCAGAGACCCGTTTTTGTGTTGATTTTGATGTTTGTTTTGGATTACTGTCCTGATGGAAGATCCAACCACAGCCCATTATAAGATTTCTAACAGAGGCAGTCAGCTTTAGATTTTTTATCTGTTGATATTAGAGCGAATCCATGATGCCATGCATCTGAACAAGATGTGCAGGACCTCCGGCAGAAAAACAGGCCAACAACATTAAAGATCCAGTAGTATATTTAACCGTGGGCATGGGGTACTTTTTATCCCTGTTTGAACTAAACCCATCTGGGTTTGCTGCCAAAAAGCTCTTTTTTTTTTTAGTTTCATCTGACCATAGAAGCCAGTGTCATTTGAAGTTCCAGTCTTGTCTGACAACTGAATTTGCTGGATTTTGTGTTTGGAAGAGTGAGTAGAATTTTCATTGAAACATGTGGTGATGTAGGGGCTGTTTGATATATATTTTTTAGGCTTTCTGACTCCAAGACTCAACTAATCTCTGCAGTTCTCCAGCTGTGATCCTTGGAGAGTCTTTGGCCTCTCAAACTCTCCCCCTCACTGTGCATTAGGACGATATAGACACACGTCCTCTTCCAGGCAGATTTGTAACATCTTTAGTTGATTGGAAACTCTTAATTATTGCCCTGATGGTGGAATTGTGGATTTTCAATGCTTTAGCTTTTGTCTTGCAACAACTTTCTATTTTGTGAAGCTCAACAATCTTGTTCTGCACATCAGAACTTATTGTTTGGTTTTACTCCTTGTGATGGATGATTAAGGGAATTTGTCCTTTGTTTTCTTTATATTTATAATCCTTTGGAACAGGAAGTCATAGCTGGACAATTTCATGCTCCTAGTCTCCCTGGTATGCTAAAAAAAAAAAGTAAATATGAATGGGAATATACTTCAGAGATATTTTACTCATAAGAATTTCCAGGGGTGCCAATAATTGTGGCCAACATGCATTGGAGAAAAACATTTATTTTATCATGAGATTTTCTCCCCACTTTCAATTGTTTTACTTCAATGATAGGTTAGTATTTTGTGATTTTTTTTGAATGAAAGATCAAAAGGATAAACAATGCAGATTTATTTTCACAGCCACCTTTGCTCAGATTTACCAAGGATGCCAAAATTAGTGGAGGACACTGTACGTTTGATTTTGGCAATCATGTTTGATCAAAATTATTGCTAGGGACAATTTAGTAGTCACTGGATATTGGTAGGGACATGTCCTGAGCATCCCTACTAAATTCTACGCCCTAAATGATGACCAAATCCATATTGTCAAGTTACTGCAAAGAATTTAATGGATGGTACATCTCTAAATTCATAATGCTACCATGGTAACATCAGAGAAAAACATGGTAAGGCCATGGAAATGTTTTGTTAGGGTGTTTTGTCTGTGCAGATTATTGTTTAAATTTTCTTTCAGTCTATAGTGTCAAGGAGTTTTACTTTAAATTGTTTTATTTAATAAAATGATCAGTTACTGAAATGTGTGTTTGAATGACAGGTGTGTACTGACTGAAGAGCAGCGCAGGATGTTCGAGAAGCTCTCCATATACTGTGATCAGTATGCGCAACTGATTCCCGTGTCGTTCATACTGGGTAAACATGACTTACAGTAGTGCTTTTTTTTGGATTAAAACAATCAGTTCTCAACTCCTCTCTCTTCCTGCAGGTTTCTACGTGACTCTTGTGGTGACTCGCTGGTGGGGTCAGTTCGAGAGCATCCCGTGGCCGGACCGCCTGTCAGCGCTGGTTAGTGGACACGTCCGGGGCGCAGATGAAGGGGCCAGACTCGTCCGCAGGAGTCTCATGCGTTACGCCAACCTGTCGGGCATCCTGATCTACCGCTCGGTCAGCACCGCCGTCTACAAGAGGTTCCCGACCATGAGCCACCTGGTTCAAGCAGGTAAACTGAGATTCAGGCCAAGTAATGTGGCCTAGAACAGCGATTAAAGCCATGTTTTGTGCCGGTGCCCTTCAGTATCTGGGATTCAACCTCAAAGAGGAAACAGGAAGGAATTACGGCCAGATTCCTAAGAGCTTTGGCTGTTGAGAAATAGTTCACACAAACATGTAAATTCTGTCATAATTTACCTCATGTCACGTCACCTTTATTTATACAGTGCTGGACTGTTTTATTATTATATACAAAAAAAGTGAATGGGGCTGAGAAGCTGCAAAAATGACAGGAACACTGTAAAAGTGCTTTTGTGCCATTTTTGCATGAACATATACAGTTGAAGTCAAAAGTTTACATACAGCTTGCAGAATCTGCAAAATGTTAATTATTTTACCAAAATAAGAGGGATGATATTTTTTATTTAGTACTGACCTGAATAAGATATTTCACATAAAATACATTTACATATAGTCCACAAGAGAAAATAATAACTGAATTTTAAAAAATGACCCCGTTCGAAAGTTTACATACGCTGTATATAATGATCCACTGAATGATCCACAGCTGTGTTTTTTGTTTAGTGATAGTTGTTCATGAGTCCCTTGTTTGTCCTGAACAGTTAAACTGCCTGCTGTTCTTCAGAAAAATCCTTCAGGTCCCACAAATTCTGTGGTTTTTCAACATTTTTGTGTATTTAAACCTTTCCCAACAATGACTGTATGATTTTGAGATCCATCTTTTCACACTGAGGACAACTGAGGGACTCATATGCAACTATTACAGAAGGTTCAAACACTCAC
>JAFVLL020007346.1:0-11583 GCA_021397915.2 Tor tambroides
ATTTCTTTTTTTTTTTTTTTTTTTTTTTTTTTTTTAAAATTATTGCTTGCCAGACCCTCAGAACAAAATGAGCACAATTCAAGATTCAAAAATAAGAACAGCTGAAAAGGACAGCTCTCTTATTGCAGCACTACTAATGAGAATTACCAGCGCATGAGGCAGGCTGAGAATCTGTGACTATAGTCAACAAAAGGCTCTGACTCATTGTTACAGGCCAAGTGAGAACGTTTTAAACATTCCAGAAAGAGATTCCAGAAAGAAGTCTTCTTGGTTTTATAACAAGAGCTTACTGAAAACATCAAGATTCACTTGGAACCAATATTGCATAAATGATAGTGTTACTTCAATGTTCACGTAACATTAACGCAACTGTATGAGGTTGACACAATGTTACTCATTCCACTCACGTGAGGCTGTGCTGGTCTGTGCAGAGTGATCGGTGTCATGGCTGCTCCATGGTCTCTCCCAGTCAGACAGGCTGAGGGACTGTAGGCCCAGACCCCAGTTATTGACATCAGGCAGACCCCTGGATGAGTCCTGGCCACCGCTGGGAAAAAGCATCCTGCTCCGGACTGCAGACAGGTCGGAGTCTGGACGACCTGTTAACAGTGTCCAGAAACAAAAACACTTTTTGGCGACTCTGCATCAGCAGTGGGAATAAAAGGCATGCACATTCGAGAAAGCATCAGCTCCCTAGACTGATAAATCACGGCTCGCCTTCCTCCGCCTGCATAAACTGTACAGGAGCAGCTGTCTCTGCAGAGACGACCCACCCTGCATGTGACCCAGGCGCTGCTGCCCTCACAGCCCCTTGCTAATGACATCAGTCCCTGGCCTCCTCTGATGCCACACCACCGAGCATTCCTGACAAATTCTCCTGTAAAGAGGCAGCACCCCCTCCCACCTCTGGCTCAGACACACGATGTGGCAGGGAGAGAGACTTTGCTGCTAGCTGCAGGCTAAGAGACCGAAAATTCCAGTGAATCGCAGGACTGTTGCTATTGGCTAAGTAGCTGAAGAATGAGCAATCTGGGCTTCTCATGCAGAGCTGGACCACATCCAACTGCTTGCTCCAGCCCTGATTCAGCATCCTCTGTCTCGCCAGCATGATACGTCGCATGACCGGTGCTGTAATGATTCCCTGTGCACATGATGCTCAAATGCAGGGCCAAAGCTGAAGGTGCAAACAGCAACGCAGCAGACGCACATGAACGTGGGAAGCGGAAAAAGGAGGTTACAGCTGTGTTATTGTGTCTGCACATATATAAAGGAATTGTCTGCTTGCGTTTGTCATTCATAGCCTTCTACCTCAATTAAAAAGTGGATCTCTTTGTACACAAATTAGGGTTTACCATTAAAAGGGTCTCGCTTGTATTTGGCAGTGGGAGTCGTGCAAACCCCACTCAGATCCAGTGAGTTTCCCAGCATGGTGTTCATCCTGGAGAACGTGTCTGCATTGCTGCATGTAGACAGGGCTGGAATATCAGAGTCCAGGCAGTTAAGAAGTCTAGGATTCTCACCCTGTCAGAACAAAACAGATATGAATCACAGAAATGGTAAAAACATAGGCCTGATTCTTCTCTTGCCCCCTTTCCTCACATTTTAGATTCAGTTAGCAAAACAGTAGAATGACAAGATTTGAAATTGACGAGAAATTCATTTTAGTTTACTTTCATTAGTGATAGTGAACAGTATTCCTGGAAGTTAATTTGCCACGCATGCTGTTAAATTGAACAAAGCAGCCAACGATTACATCTGACAAGCCCAATCAATGGCAACTGTATTAATGGACCCCTACCTCACTGTAAACTACCATTACTGATGACAGGTACAGGCTACCATAACAGCTAGCATTTGTGCATGCTCAACAACAACAAAAAAAAGGAATGGAACACATTTTTTTCACTTCCAAATAACCCCAAACTTTTATTGAGGTAGTAAACGCGGGTAAAACAATCACAAAGGAAACATTTAACACACTCACAAACACTCTTTAAAAAAAAAGTGGTGCAACATTAAAAAAATCTTAACACCGAAACTCACCAGAGAAAACGCCATGGTAGAACTAGCAACCAAAATGATCAAAAACAACACCTTATTTAACTCTCCTAAGTCTACTTAAACCTTTCGAAGGAAATTTTGGCCTAATTTACAACACCTGTGCTCGGGTCAAGCACCTCTTTCTCTCCTGAGATCCACTTCTTTTCTTGAGTAACCTATCACTGATTGTATATTGATATTTATTCATGAGGGGCGGGCGCTTGACGTGGACGTCATTTTCATAGGCTAATTAACTGTTTAAAAAACTACGGTATCTTTTAAATGCCCTCAAATTATCTATATAATATTACAATATTTCTGATTCCTGTCTGAGTCTCATTTTCTCATACAAGTTAATTGTTCTTATTCGACAAATATTATAGCTGGTCGTGCCGTCCGATGTGTTGTGCATTTCTTCTGCGAGATTTATGAATATATTTAGATCTAAAAACAAATGTGATTACTTATTTTGCCATTATGTAAATTGTTCAATGCGATTGCGGCATACAGTTAGTATTTGAAGTGCGTCGCGTCGCCTGCAAATTTCTTTTATTGACCGAAATCAGGACCATGGAGAGCAACATTTATAAATTAGGCCTTTTACAAAGACAAATGACACAGTTTTGGAATAAAGACTTCTATAATACAATAAATACAAAAGTGATCAACAAGGTAGGCAGGGTACCTCCAGGGTAGGCAGCCTATTAAAATCAAATGACAAAGACTACCGACTCATTTCCTCTAGAGGGCAGCACTTACATTGTTTCTTACAGTCTTCTCGTAAAAAGTATAGCTCACCCCAAAAGAAAGGTTTCATCTTGTTGTTAACCTGTTTGACGTTCTTTAATGACACAAAAGGATATGTTGGGGGGGGGGGGGGGGGTTGTATAAAAACAACTGAAAGGGAGTCCTTGACATTCTACCTAACATCCTTTTTTGAGCTACATGGAAGAAAGTCATGCATATTTGAAAACATGAGGACGGATGATTTTTAGCTGAATTCTCTAAATTATGCCCCTAACTGTAGATGTTTAATCTGAGTACATGTATCCATGCAAGCTGCTGAAATTCAGACAAAAATGTAGTGCAGTTCAATAAAAGTACACAAGACATTAATGCATTCCCATTTTAATACTATATCATACAGTAGTATTTTTGTACACCAAACACTTTTTTTTTTTTTACAAATACATTTCAAATGTCTGAATTACCCATTACTACACCCACATTAAAATCATGCACCATTGTAGCATATCTTTATATTCAGAGTATTAACTTGAAACAGCAATTTCATGTTAGCAGCAAATTTGCTGTCCATATACTGTTAGTTTTGTGCCACACTGACACAGTCAGAACCAAAAAAAAAATTACAACTTAACCTCTGAAACTGCTATAAAGGACATGGATACAAAAACAGAAATGTCAACAAAGAAAGAGTTACCAATAACTTACACATTACTTATTTCAATTGCACAAACTCTTCTCTCCCCAGTCACACACTCTAGATTGAGGTTGTCTCATTTTGTAAAATCATCAGACCCTCTGTGATGTGTTACAGTGGAAACTAGCGGGGGGAAACCATCTGGCTGTCTGGACATCACATTACCCAAAAAAAGCTGGCCACAGTTTTGTACATAACATAAGCAACTTCAATGACCAATCTACTAAAGACAAACTGAACAAGGTTACACCGGTCATGGAAGCAACAATGACTACAATGACGCACAGAGCTACACTTCATGCCAAAACTAACATGCTCAATGTCAGCTTCAGTTGATTGTCTCATTTTACGCAGACCCAGAGCAAATCTCAATGAATGAATAAATGAGTATTTTTATCTTAAATTCTTCAATACAAAAAAAAAAAAAAAAGTTCAAGGGACCAATCCATTAAGAATTTCTAAGGTCTACTGTACCATCTATACCCCCCTCATATTTTTTGTGCTGTTGGCAATAATTTCAATACAAGCTCAATGAGCAATACTAACTCAAATTTCATCTCTTCATGGCCTAATTCCAAAGGATTTACTACATCCAAAAACCAAAAGTTCAAATGAACTGGACTGATTTTAAACATGAGCTGGAAGATGCCATTTCAAGAGAGAAACCTGAAAAGAAAAAGAGAAGAAAAAAAAAAAGCTGTTAACAAGATCATCATTAATATATTTTATTTTTTGTTTAAAAAAAAAAAAAAAAAAAAAATTAACACCATTATATAAATCATATGTTGCATGGGATAGGTAATGGAATGGCCTTACTATATTTTAACAGAATTGCCGTGATTTCCATCCAGGCTGGGATGAGTCTGATGTGGAGGGATACCAGCGCATCTAAAAACAAAAAAACAAAAAACAATAAATATAAAAGGAACGCTTCCAGACTTTGTGACAGAGCCAAGGAAATCTTCACAATTCATTAGCATGAGTCCCAAGCAGTCACAGCTGACAGTTGCTTTCTTTTAATTATAACACTACTTTTGTGCCAGGATCATTAGCCTTTACTTGACATTTAGATAGGAAAATATGTTAGCATTGAGCAAAAAAAAGTCACTCATTCACGTAACAACTAACGTAACTTAAAGATGACTGGCACACAAAACATGAAATGATCTTTTGGAGGTTGTCAAATAGGTAACCGATGCATAATGCAACCAAAGCATAATGTTTAAAGACTTCAATGGTTCAAATTATTTAAATTATGCTTGCTACATTGTCTTATTGCCCAGAAAGAATTCTCAAACTTTTATTTCACATTTCTAATAAGTTCATAAGTGTGCATTAAAAGATCGTCCAACAAATCAGATTTACTGTAGCATAAAACATACACACTTATACTTGAGTTTACATTTTATAAATGTTATGTCTAATTTATTAAATAAAATTATAAAGCAACATGTTAATGTATTTTTACATTAAAATGTATCGTTTCCCTTCTGGAAAAAAAATCCTTTGATTTTGAAAAGATGACTAGCAGAATTTAATTTGTTAAACAACGCTGCCTTCCATAAATTAATGCATAATATTCATAAAGATGAATTTGGATCCCAAATTCAAGAGAAAATGGAAAAAAAGAATAAATAACGCAATGGGAAAAAGTGTAAAAAAGCGAAAGGAGAATATTCTTGAAATAATTAAAAGAAAAAAAAAAAAAAAAAAAAAAAGGAAAAGATGCCCTTCACCTGAGCATGAAGCGCGGCTGCTGCTGCAGCGGCCGCTGCTGGGTAGGTGAAAGCTGTGTGGGGCAGGCCAGGGCTGAGCTCTGGGGTATAGAGAGGGTAAGGAGACCAGGCCTCTGGAGATGCTGGGATCAGCGCTGCCCCTGTTAAGTCATCTGAGGATTGAGATAAGTACAGCAAACCATCACCTCAGGCTCAGGCCAGCTCAGTATGTCAGACATGACTGAAATCACTTCCAAACCAAGTGTTTGACAAATTGTTGAAGTCAGAGGCCCTCACACTTAAGACTCTTAAAGTTAGCAAAAAGAGGCAGGAACTAAATCCTGTTACCTGTGTGATCTCTGGTAATTTCTGTGACTTGGAACAGAAGAGAGGTTGAATGAGATGTGAACTTAAGTGTAATAGAACTAAGAGAACAGAAAAGGCCATTTGCTAATGACACATGCATGTGGAGGTGGATTAGTTTCTTCTTGTGTTTTCCTAAGATCTACTCTAGATGTGTAGCTACAGTGTGTGTGCCTGTCTGTTTCTGCAGTGTGTGAACTACTGTGTCGACCATGAACTTACATGGGTCCCGTGCTATGAAGTGCGCTCCTAGAGCTGGGTGGATATTTGTGGGATTCGGAGTGCCCATCAGCTTACTCTTTGCCATCTTCGTGTTGGCCTTAGCAAACTCTAACCGGAGGGTCTGCGGGTTTTCAGGGTCAAATCGAACCCCCTGGAGACACAAGGGGGGGGAGGGGGACAGAGTAATGGGGATGGGTTGTGCCTGCCAGACCCTGGTCAAAATGTGCAGCGCGTTTTAAGCTGGTGCCCACATGCAGTGAATGTTTCTACTAGTGAATGAACAGCAAAGCTAGTGGTTACCTAAACAGAGGTGGACATACTACACGATAAAGACAAGAAACATTAAATGGTAATCTACTGTAGAGTGGCTTCTTCGAACCATAGCGCTCAGTAACTTTTGAAATAAACATTATGCACTTATTTGTAATGTATTGGAACAGATCAATGAATATGGGACACCTTAAGCTCACCATGTTTTATGGTTAAATGAGATAAATAGAGAAATGGATGCAAGCTATGGCCATTTGTTGTATAAACTGACAGTAGAAAAGGTATGTTCTTAATGTATAGAGAGTAGAAAATGCATCTAAACCACATCAAGTATGAAGGTAGCTGGGAATCATCCGACAGAGTTTCAATAATTCAAGCCATTGCTTACAGATGGCTGGTTTCTTACGTTTAATGCATTTTTTGCCGCTTCAGCGCCAGAGCGACTATCAAAGGTTACAAAACCAACAGGCTGGAAAAGAAAGAAAGAATTAATCAATGGCCAAAGTGTCATTTATCAAAAACACAAGAGACATGGTAATGTATTTTCATTAATAATAATAATAATAATAATAATAATAATATTATTATTATTATTATTATTATTATTATTATTATTAAAACAATCACTATGCAGTCTTAAATTTAGGTTTACAATAACTGAAAGAAAAAAAAAAAAATATGAGGCATGACTGCAGCACAAGTGCAAAAGTACATGTTTTTAATATAACACAGAGGCCTGGTCAGCTGTAATATCCAACAATGTCTCACCTGCTTTGATGTTAACTTGATAAGTGAACCCTCATAACCCTGAAAAGGAAAAGAAATCCAATTAGCAGCAATGTAGTCACATGCTTGAAAAGGAAGAAATTCCTGCTGCACTCCCCATAAGAGGCCAACTCCGTCAGATAGAGACATTTACAGAGGATGCACTTTACTGCACTGCTAACCTGTGCCACTGGAACATCTCTGCTGCTAAGCATTATTCCAATTCTTACAATTCTAAAACTCAGTTTATAAACTTGATTATTCCCCTCCAGTTAATTCATTGTTTCGGTGAGGATTGTGAGAATTTCTAACTGTTGCTTGGGTGACCATAACAATTAGGAGCTAAGATATACGGTCAAAGAGATTTACAATTTAAAAGATCTGTTTTTACCTTAAATGGTCGAAACAGCAGATAGAGCTCACGAGGTTTGATATCTGTTGGCAGACCACTGACAAATAGAGTTCGTACCTGTAAAATACAAGAAATAATCAAATACCTAATATATTTTAAATGTGTGAAAAATACTAGATAACACAAAAGGAGATGACTTAAGACACAGAACAAATGAAGTGATTAAGGACCCTTGGAATACAAAGTCAGCATGAATTTAATAAAATAAAAGTGAAAAAAAAAATGAAAAAAAAAAGATGGTTTGCAATGAACTGAAAAACAAAGACAGGAATTGCATTTTAAAAAGCTTGGCAACTTTACACTCAAAACAGAAATTCAGTACAAAGATTCAAGACCAACGCATTTAGTATGGCTACATTCAGCTAAATGGCTACAGAAATAAACAAAAGCGCATCCACTCGCTATGACTTGGTGGGAGGTTCAAAGCCACAATGGACTGCCAGTGGAACAGCAATGGACAACATTGCACAGCGTGACAGCACTTCCTTCCTCTGACCCACAGCAACAACCCCGACAGTGCAACACCATTCCTTGGCCCTCATCCACAGCTCCACAACCCCTCACCTCTACAGCTTAATGCTGTGCATCACCTGTATGTTCTACTAATCATATATAAAGGTTGAATTTAAATTAAAAGCTTCATGTGGTTTAGGAAAATTCATTATTCCAACAGTTGCAAGTGATATTGACATCCACAATCCAAAATAGAATTTTCAAAGTTGTGCAGTGTGATCCTATTGCATCTTATTTGAGATGCCATTCATGAATGGATCAAAACGGCAGCAGTGCAGATTTAAAAAATAAAATAAAATAATTATATTTTATATAAAAAAAACTAATAATAATAATAATAATAATAATAATAATAATAATAATAATGTGCAGAGAGTTAAAACTAATGGCTATATATAAACCATTTCATAGGTTATTACACACACATACATACACATATAAACACCAATAGAACTGTTAAATATGCTTTAGTTAGCCATTTATATTTTATTTATTTTTAACTGTTTGCATTTTTAAAAGCATGATTTAAGAAGAAACCACTAAATCATTACGCCCATTACAAAATTACAGATAATCATTCAGGGTCAGTGACGCTGAAGTCAATTTCAAACAATTCGGCGATTTGCGCCTGTTTACGTGACAGTTTGAGACGACAAACTAATTCACTTTTCACGACTGGGAGGCTTCCAAACAACTACTTCAATAAGTATGTATTTTAATCATTAAGACCTTGTCCAAAAAGGAAACAAGACGACAAACTTCACATGGCGCAGTTTAACTCCCTAAATGTTTAAAGGATACACCGCTTAACAAAAATAATCTATCAAGGTAAATATGATGTCATTAAATTTACCGCAAAACAATTCATTTTCATTCAGAATTATTAACTTCAAACCATCGTCTTTTAATTCTCGAGAGATTATTTCCTTACTTTTCCCTGAGAGCAAAAACTTGACGGAGAGACGCGGAGGCTCCCCTTCACACTTCAAAAGTTTGAAACAAATTTACATGGACCCCTTGACATATTTACTCATTACAACAGCTCAGTGACTAATTTAAAACGCCAAACCCTCACCTCCTCTTCAATAGAGACGTTGTTGTTTGGCTCGGAGTCAGACTTGATACTCATCTTGTGCGTAAAGTTGAGACACCCAGAAGGACCGGCAGAAGTTTCGTGTTTTTCCGCGTCCTAAAGTGCGACTGGATCCTGATGGCGATCCGTGCGGGACTCAGCAGAACTTGTGCTGGACACTGAGGTCGTGTCAAAAGTGCCAGGTGAACTGAAGACGCGAAGGTGCCTCAGTGAAAAGAAGTGCAGTGTGTGGTGGTGGGGGGGAAGAGAAAAAAGAGAAATGGCGGTGCCACCTCACATTTACCTCGTTTTAAATGTTAAATTTCAAAGAAAGCAGAGCTCATGGGTAAAACCTGTTCCATAGTTGACCTGCTCGCCAATTAGGTCATCAAGTGAGATGGGGGCAGGCTCGAGAGCGGCGTTGCAGCTGGTGGATAAGCCAACCCCTCCATTAGTGAATCATCGCCTTCATGGGAAAGTGCGGACCAATTGGAACCGCTCGTTTTATTATTGGAGACATCTCATATCAACTGTATCAGGAGGAGGGAGGGGAGTAAATAAATAAAAGAGAGAAATGGCATATTAATTCGTTTACTCAAGAGATATAAAAACTTTGTAAAACTAACTTGAAAGTTTCTTTATGGGTGGCAGTTGTGAAAGGGTCAGGGTATAGCCTATACATCCTCTATTTGTTTGTTGAAAAACTGAGCTATTCTAAAAATAACCCTGACATTTGAGTGCATTTAATTATGGGAACATCTGTTTAAAAGGAAAGCTACTTGTCTTTAAACGTGGCGAGACACACACAATACAGGGAACCGTCTATTAAAAATGGGCCTGTACTGTAAAGCTCATAAATTTTATGTTAGACTGTTTGCACCTTCAGCTGGTCTTCTGTCCCGTTTCCTGACATTGTGTAGTCGCACAAAGTAAAGGAGCTTGTTTAAGCCGGCGGGGTGCGGTGGGGGTTGAGAACATGTCCCTTTTTCTTGTTTTTGTTTTTTTTTTAGCGATTGACCTAGTGTTGTTTTGTACAATCTATCTAAATATAGACAAATTCTTTCTTGCCAGGCCTCTCTAATTCCATTGTACATAAGGGAACTATGAACTATTTATAAATCCTACAGATGTTTATACACAGACTTGCAGTTTGTTTGAGGGCCTGTCTTATAGTGACTGCTTAATTCGGTTACAAGCTCCAAACTGGATGTGTTTAAAGCTTTAATGTACTAACAAATAGTTTGGAAAAACATTTGCCAACAACATCAAATGAAAGGTTGACCGCCCTGATGTCAGTTTTTCCATTAACACTCATTCTAATAGTAACCTATGCCTCTTGTCTTGTTCTCAGGGGTTTAAAAATAAGTCAAACAGAGCACAGAGGTACACAGAGCCAAAGATGATTATACAGTAGACAGACTGATAGACGTATCAGTGCCAGCTCTTAAAGAATGACAAGTGTACAGATTGGCTGAGTGCAGACATGCCATAGCCAGAAGGGTGCTGGCATTCGTCTCTGACATGTTACACTGCAAAGTGACATTCAGTTACCAATGGCTTTAAAAATATTTCATCTCCTTCTAGTACTTTATAAATCAAAGAAACATAGTATCATAAAAGTGACCCTGCGAATTCTCGGCGTATTGTTAGTCGACATCCCGTTTCGTGTGTTATCTCCTTGTTAGTGGTGAGCTCCCCAACACAAAGCCTGTACAGTGGGGCCAGAATGCTGGGATGAGGCCTTCATGTTTTATTGGAGAAGAGCAGGCCCATTGTCCCAAAAGCCACCTCAATCCACACTCCTCCTCCTTACGCCTCACTGGCCCCGTCCCATCGCATCAGCATCATAGAGCTCCACAGCACTTAGCTTGTGTTCCCTGTGTCCTCTGTGCCTCACTGTATATCCAACATTTACTCCAGCGCTCCTTCTTCCAGCTCAGAAGAGACGTTCAAGTATGATTGAAGAAAAATATTACTTTTGGAAAGGCTTTATCACTTTAGATGTACATAAGTGGTGACATTATTGAGAATTTTTTTTTTTTAGTTTTTGATTCATGTTGTGAGTGATGATCCTCAGTGATGCATCCACATTAATAGGCCGCATATAATTTTTTGCTTTTTTTCCATCAAGTCAGCAGGATTGCACTGATGTAAATACACTACACAACGTTTTCATTTTTGAATTTTGCCCCAATTTACAGTCTGGGTGAGTCGCTAGTTGCCAAAAGTCTGCAGAATTGACAGAAAATTCAATTGCATAGTTTGTGATGGGCACAAACACCGATTTTTTTAGCTTCAGAATATGATTCCATCCAGTCGGAGGAGATCAAACATATTTGATATTTTAAGACAATTGTAGAACACATTGTTTTTATTTGTTATGCTTCTCTGAATAACGAGGCAAACGCTTCTCCATGAGTTTGTTGTATTCGGAATGATTTTAAAGTCTGGTGGTGTGTGATTTCTGCATGTCAGACTGAAATACTCTGGTTTTTACTTCTTCACTAAATAGGCAGCACACACAGACATTGGTCACCATGTCTCCTCATTGTAACATCACCTTGATGCCCAACTGGGATTCAAACTGCTCTCGGTCTCAGGAAACCTTCCTACTCTGCCATTTTAGACACCGAACCCCTAAAACACAAATTCACCACAGTTCATTGCCTCACGGTCAGGGACATTTTTGCCACTATAAAAACAAACCATTGGCGTAGAATCTCTGGAATAATTGTTGATGCAGAGCTGGATAAAACAAACACAAACAGAA
>JAFVLL020007347.1:0-11445 GCA_021397915.2 Tor tambroides
TAATGTATGTGTGTGTGTGTGTATATGTGTGTGTGTAGATTTAATTAAGTTTTATTTGTAGTTTTAGTTTTTTGTTTAGTACTTCTTCAATTTAAAGCAAATATGAAATGCTTCCTTGGCAAAACTGTATTTAAACATCATAAAATTAAAACAAATAAACGGGGCTGCATGATAATTACAATATAGCTATATAGATATATGTTTTAATTATACATTTCTAAATTTTTTCTTTACAACTTTTTGGTAATTTTTAATAATTTGCAATAGTAAGTGCAATTTATAACAGTAATACATTTCTGTCTTTATTTCTTAGAGTTAAAACACTTCTACTAATAACATTTTATTTAATTATATAATAATAATGTATTATTATTCGACATCAAAGAAATGAACATGCAAATGTGTTGTTAAATTATTAAAATATTAACTTAAAATCTCAGTAGGCACTTCCATGTAAATATTTTAAGTTTAATGTTTTGGCTGACAAAGATTGGGAAACACTATTTTATAGGAACAATAAATTTCTTTAGGAACAATAAATAAGTCTGGAGCAACATGAGGGTGGGCAAATAATGAGCAACATGAGGGAGAACAAATAAGTTTGAACAGGACCAAGGTTGCCAAATATACACACAAATTACAAAAAGATGCAAACAACAGCACTTTACGTGATTAAGTATGTAAGAAAACCGTATGTAAAACTTCTTTTGGTCCACTAATTCGTCTTTGATATGATAACGCTGACGTGTTTGTGTAAAGACTGTGCTTTAATGAGTTTACACCAGCACATCTCGCTGTTTACCACCCACTCAACAAATAACAGCCCCAATTAATCCTAGCATCTCGTTATCCCATATCTCATTAACCTGCATTCTGCTTGAAGTGAGATTACCTACCTGATGTATTTAAATACTGTATTCTGGAAGGTTGTGGCTGTTTGTGAACAAATGGAGCAGGAATGGAGGAGAGCAGGTGTTTTTGCTAGAGGCGGCTGGTGGTTGGGGATCTACAAGCCCCAAGGCGTATATAAATCACAGCACAAGAGCTCACTAGAGTGTATTATAGGTAATAATATCAGCCGTGCTGGAACAACTGAGGTTATAGATTGTGGATGTTGGCAACCTCTGAAAGGTATGGAAAAGAAGTGGCGTTTGCCAAATCCAGGGTTGCTGACATCGATGATCAAACTGACTCAGTATCATGCGCCAAAAGCCTCATCTGGTTCCAGAGGGCAATGATGTGGCATTTAGGTTTTAATATGTGAAATTAGTCTGCTAATGAAGCTCGGTTGGCTTGTAGTTCTTCAGCAGCATCTTAGGTTCCTCAGTGTACTCTCTTCTTATGCTGCAGAGGTTCTTTATTGGCATTGATGTTTCCATGAAGAACCTTTTAACATCCATGGAACCTTTCTATTGGACAAAAGGTTCCTCAGTGAACCCTCTTATTATGCTACACTCCTTAAAATAAAGGTTCTTTATTGGCATTGATGGTTCCATGTAGAATATTTTACATCCGTAAAACCTTCCATTGGACAAAAGGTTCTTTAGATTATTAAAATAAAGGTTCTATATTGGCATTGATGGTTCCATGAAGAACCTTTAATTTCCATGGAACCTTTCTATTGGGTAAAAGGTTTCTTAGATTATTAAAATAAAGGTGAAGGCAAATAAAACAAAAATAACGACTTTAATCATTGATCGTGGTAGTACTCTTGCTGTCTATGGGAGGGTCAAAGAGTTCTCGGATTTCATCAAAAATATCTTAATTTGTGTTCCAAAGATGAACGAAGGTCTTACGGGTTTGGAACGACATGAGGGTGAGTAATTAATGACAGTATTTTAATTTTTGGGTGAACTATCCCTTTAACTTCTATGGAACCTTTCTATTGGGCAAAAGGTTCTTTAGCAGAGAAAGGCTCTTTAGGTTCCTCAATGAACCCTCTTACTATGCTACACTCCTAAAAAATAAAGGTTCTTTGTTGCCATTGATGGTTCCATGAAGAGCATTTAACATCCATGGAACCTTTCAATTGGACAAAAGTTTCTTTAGTGGAAAAATGTTCTTGAGGTTCCTCAGTGAACCCGAAGAGGCTTCACTCTTAAAAATAAAGGTACTTTATTGGCATTGACGTTTCCATGATAGTTCCCTTTTTATTGGAACCTTTATTTTTTAAGACTGTGTATGGTTATTTGATTATTATAAATGTTCATGATGTTTCAGTCTTACAGATAACACTTCGAAAAGGGTGTCATAGAACATTGGTCCCTAAAGAACCTTTCAGTAAACAATTCTTGAAAGAACTATTTTTCTTAGTGTGAAGAACTTTTTAAAAATGTAAATAACCTTTTTTTAATTGCCTTTATGTAACCAGGAGAGAACCTCACTGAGATTAAAAATCTCTTTTCCAGGAGTGTCCTGGCCAAGATAGGCGGCCCAGTTATACAAATACACATACGACAAAAAACAGTTCATCACAACAATAAAATATTACAGCATTAAAAGCATTTGCAAATCATTAAATCATTTTCTATTGCACGCAAAAGTGTTTTAAATTTACTAAGAGACACCAACTGATTTAGCTGCATTTTCATTTGAAGAGAGTTCCAGTTTGACGGTGCAGCATATTCAAATGCAGTTTTACCTAAATTAGTTCGAGCTGAAGGTACATGAAGATTATGAAAAGACTGGGAACGCAATGAATAGTTAACAACTACTTTTTGTTGAATCAAACAACAAAGATAGAATGGCAAAAAAAAAACAGAATAGCTTTGTAAATCAGTAAATACCAATGCATTTTCCTTCGAATAGCAAGTGAAGACCAGGCAACTCTATTATATAGTATACAATGTGTAGAAAATTTGCAGTCCGTAATAAATCTTAAAGCACCATGATACACAGCTTCCAAAGAGGCAAGAAGATAAGAAGAGGCGTGCTGGTACACCACATCCCCATAGTCAAGAATTGGTAAAAAAAAAAGTTCCAGACACAAGCTTCTTCCTTGCATTAAATTTTTCCACTATTAAGAACCTTTTGCCCAATGGAAACATTCCATGGATGTTAAATGTTCTTTATGGAATCAGCAATGCCACAGCATATATAGTTATTTGAGGTAGATGTTTTACTAAATAATCTCCTATAGCATCAAGCTGTCTTTTTAAAGACTGTTTAGTTTCATGTCAGAAGATTTAGTGTATTTGTATCAAACTCTCCCAAAGATTTCAGCAGCTGTGCTTGGTTTTTATGCAGCTGTCTGGATTTCATGGCTCAGTGATACTGAATTTGCTTTAGCCATTTATACAATAATGCAATCAATGTCCTGAATGTCCCAGCATAGAAAATGACATTTAGGGCACATTGATGCACTGCCCCCAACAAGTGACCCTACCAGAAAGACATGGACTGGCTTTTGATCTATTGTAGTCTGTGACAGAAGGTTTGTGTGAGTCTTAATTCACCCTTCCACAAATTAGAGACTTAAAAACGTCTTAAATCAAAGCCGAAGGTCTTAAAGTCATAAAGTCCTGGCCTTAAATGTTGGATGCATTGCAAAACTTAAAATCTTCCTCAGTATTTTTGTCTTGTTTTCCAATACAAACATCTAAACATCCCTAAATCAAGATACATTTACTTGAAGGAAAGTGTGTTTATGCTTAAACGAACAGATATCTATAAATGGGGTATTTTTTCTGACCCCACTGGTAGATATTTGTTCTTGTTTTAATCATAAACTCACTTCATTTTGATGAATTTCTTCGTGTCCCCTTGCATTTATTCCTTAAATTGTGTCTACTAGGTCTTTAAAAGGCTTAAGTTTACCTTCAAAACCTGCAGAAACCCTGTAAATACTGGGTAAGCTGTAGAGCAAAACGCCGCCCTTTATCATTTCATAAATGCATATCTCTGTCTGCATTGGATGTTATTTGTAAATAGCTTAGTTTTGAGTTGCAAGTATTTACATTTAAGTGCAAGGCTGACATTTTTGTCAGCGTCAGCATTTTCATATAAATCCAAGGTGGGTTTTCAAGCAGCTAATGCAAACATATTAGATTTTTGATGCATGTTTCAGTGGAGCCTTTGAAGATCCGGCAGGCCCTTAGAGACGTGTGTTCATATGTGATAGACGCACTTTCTATGGAAACGCTGATGAGATGAATAGTGACAGTGCTGGTGAGAGTGTGATGTAATTTCTGATCATCACTCTCCCTCTATTTCCTCTTTACTCGGTCTCTGTGTCCTCCTCCTCTTCTTTTCAGCCCCAGATGGCAATCAGTCATGTCCTCCGTCACCTCGACATTTTCAATCAGCGGCTCGAGCGTCTCTGTGGGGACGGAATAGAATTTGCCCAGCACGCCGGAAAGAGCGATGCATTGACTCATTAATGATATTACATGCTGTAATGTCAAAAGGCACCGAGCAGATTTGACTTTCGCTGGAGATAAAGCGCAAAACAGCTGTTGTAATTGCTCTACCTTTGAAAATTATTTCCTGACCGATGCGTGTCCGTATGCGCAGCACGGTGTTCCTCTAAAATCCCCTCTGTTGGTTGATTGTGATTGGGTAATAATACAGACAGATGGGGCTGCTGGGAGTTTGTGGTGGTATATTTTAGCGTTCTGCGCTGCAGATGTGTTTGGCTGCGTGCTGGGCGTAATTGACTATTGTGCTTGTGTGCTTTAGGACGGGCTGCAAGATGTACGGCAGGCAGATGGAGTCCGCCACTGGAATAGAGGAGCTGACGGACGAGGAGAAGGAAACTATCAACAGCGTGTTGGCGAGAGCCAAGATGATGGAGGCCATGGAGCAAGAGAGGATTGGGTGAGATGTTGACTTGAAGTCGTTCTTTTATTCTGTTCCTGTGGGAAACACAATTGAGATCTCTAAATTAAACGTCAACTTATATTGTGTGTTATACAACAGAGATGTTTTCAAAGTAGGTTCATAGTAATAAACAGAAAAATAACAGTATTAACAATGCAAAATTCTTCCAATATGAGACAATTTCTAATTCTGCTGTAAAGCAGCTCTAAAATGAAAAAAGGGCCAGTTTTACTAAATAGGGCAAATTAGCGCGAGAGCGCAATTCCAAAACAGCGCCGATGGGTGTGGAAATTTCTGCGGGTGATTATACTAACAACGCGCAAATTAAAGAACACAGACGCAACATCTCATTTACATATCGACCAACACAATTGCGTAGTCGCAAATAAAGAATAAAGAAATAAAGAAGCCACAGTACACTGAAAAGAACTGAAGGCCAAAAAATAAAGGGTTACAAGAAGTTTTGATAGACCTGGTATTGCGTGACTCCTAGTTGAGGGTTCAAAGTCATCTTTTATTTCCTGAAGCAAATTAAAAATAACATGGCTTGGCAAACTATATGTTCGGATAATGTGTTCTTCTGGCATTCCAAATAAATTAATACGTGTGGAAAAAATCCTCTCCCTTCTACCACACGCTCTCTGTTCTCTGCGGTGCCTCCTCCTAGCAACAATAATTGCAGCCATTTCAAGTGCAAAATAGTTTAAGACATGCTTTTTTGGGTGTTAAATAATGGCACAAATACCAGTAATTTGACGAGCGCAAATGTTAGTAAATCTCGTTGCGTGATTTATTTGAATACTCTCCTCTCATAAATTTTTTTGTCTGAAAGGCAAACTCCTACAAATGCATATTCAGTAAGGTCAGGCGCAAAAATAACTATCCACGCCTTTTCAGCGCTAATTCAATACTGCACGTCTTTAGTCAAACCTGACAGTACTATTTTAACCCTAAAAGATGGTTTGCGCTGATGCAAGATGTTAGTAAAACTGGCCCAAATTGCCTTTTTTTTTCGTTTAAGTCAGTTCATTGTTGATTCAGTTCAGTTCACTAACAGTGTCAATGTTGCAAAATTCATCCATTATGAAACAAATTCAATTCAGCTATAAAGCAGCTCTACACAAGACAACGTCATTATTCAGCTCAATTTACACCTAGACTCAAAGACACCAATGAGATTAGACGGAGAATGAACAAAAGATCTCCGTAGAAGTTTCAGAAGAGATATCAGTAATGTCTCAAACTGTGCTCCGATTTGCCAAGATTTCAGAAATTAGAGATCTTAGTGTAAACTCATCAGATTCTTCTCGGATTGAAATATCTATCCTCATATTCATTTTGTAGCTTTATACACCTACTGTATGCCAATTATTGACTTATTTGTGTCTGGTTTTATTTCTCCCAAGAGATATATTTAGAGTAACAGCTGAGACAATTACCTATTTTAGGTAAAGTAAATCATAAATTAGTAAAGAAAATGGATAGCAATAAGATTAAATGGAGACCAGATGGAGACTTTGCTAAAGTGTCTTTCTTAGATTTTGTTTTACTCTATACACATGATTTTTTTAGCCCTCTACTCCTGAAGTACATTAACCATTTTTATTACTTGTAAGCCATTTTAAAAGAAATATCTGACAAAGCTGATAGGTAGGGTAAATCTTAATGAAGAACTTGTCTCTTGAGATATGAAAGAATATACGTGCAATGAAATTTTCCTTTGCCCATGAAAAATTGTCCCAAATATCTGTTCCAGAGAGCTATTTGATTAATAATAATAATAATAATTCATTACATTTATATAGCGCTTTTCAAGGCACTCAAAGTGCTTTACATATAAGGGGGGGGATCTCCTCAACCACCACCAGTGTGCAGCATCCACCTGGATGATGCGACGGCAGCCATAGTGCGCCAGAACGCCCACCACACACCAGCTTACTGGTGGAGAGGAGACAGAGTGATGAAGCCAATCAGTGTATGGGGATGATTAGGAGGCCATGATGGTCAGAGGCCAACGGGCAAATTTGGCCAGGATGCCGGGGTAACACCCCTACTCTTTTTCGAAGGACATCCTGGGATTTTTAATGACCACAGAGAGTCAGGACCTCGGTTTAACGTCTCATCCGAAAGACGGTGCTTTTTACAGTATAGCGTCCCCATCACTATACTGGGGCATTAGGACCCACATAGACCACAGGGTGAGCACCCCCTGCTGGCCTCACTAACACCTCTTCCAGCAGCAACCTAGTTTTTCCCAGGAGGTCTCCCATCCAGGTACTGACCAGGCTCAACCCTGCTTAGCTTCAGTGGGCAACCGGTCTTGGGCTACAGGGTGATATGGCTGCTGGCTAAACAGAACAGGATTAAACAGAAACTACGGAACGCGGATCGTGAATCATTTGATTTATGCCGAGTTCACACTGCACGATTTTCAAAGTCGTCAGATCACCGTTGTTTTCACACTGCACGACTATCTGGGGTCAGCGACAGGAGGGTACACACCGCATGACTTTACAATAGTAAGATTTGCCGACAGCTCTGTCTGGTCTGCAAACTACGTTTCATATAACTCCTCCCCGAACTTCCAGCTGCTCTGTATCTTGCTCTTTCATTGGCTGTAAGTCATCGCCGTTGTATTTTTCAGTCAGAATTCATTTCACACAGCAGGATTTTTGATTCTCTCAGATCGGGTCTTTGATAATTCACACTGCATGATTGTCACTTGCGTGAAGGAGCACCGACTTGCCTCCGATTTGTCGGCAATTTCACAAAACCTGTCAGCGAGTGAAAATCAGTGCAGTGTGAACTCGGCATTAGATCTGAACTTCGGAGCGGGTGCGTGAATCTTTTGATTCACATTGGAACTTCGGAGCGGGATCGCGAATTTAATGATTCACAATCGGTGCTCTGAGGTACTGATTTGAAATGATAGTTTGCGAATCATTTGATTTAGATTGGAATTTCGGAGCGGGCTCGTGAACCTTTTGATTCAAATCAGAACGTCAGAGCGGGTTCGCAAATTATTTAGCGAATTGAATGATTTGTGATTCGCGCTCAAGTCCCGATTTGAATTGATGGTTCGTGAATTATTTGATTTAGATTGGAACTTTGGAGCAGGTTTGTGAATCATTTGATTCAGATCAAAACTTTGGTGCGCATTCGCAAATCTTTTTTCTTTTTGTTTTTTATTAAACAGTACAAAACATCACACCATTAAGGCAGTACAGTTATGAAAAAAGAAAGAAAGAATAGGCCCTATACAAATACAAATCCTTTAAAAAAAATTAACCATGGTTTTATTATAGTAAAAGTGTAGTAAGCATGTTTTTTTCCACCTTAAGAGGAATAGAAATAGGATGAATATAGAGATGCAGTTTTTACTGCTTTAGGATTAACACTTTGAACTTTGGATAGTTTCCATATACTTGTCTAAATCAGCTTTGTATAAAGATAAGTTTAGAGCCAGATTTTTGTTTATGTATGTGAAATTTAGCTAGCAAGAAACACAAATTAAGTTATATTTTCCTATTTTCTTTTTCAAGTAGTCAAACAATCCAAAGAAAACATCTTTAAAACAGAAAGAAAAAGTTCACTTACAAAATTAGATGAAAATTTAAAAAAAATCTGACCAAAATGTCTCTGTGTGGGTACATTGCCAAACAAGTGAATAACATCTTCCTCAGAAGAGTGACAAAAACAACAACTCACTTTGACCTCTTTATATTTAATGAGAGAACTATAACTTCCAAAGTCGGACATTGCTTGTTATGATTTTCAAGGGCATAGAATTTAGTAGGGACACTATGACATGGCCCTACCAATATCCAGCCACTACTAAATTGTCTCTAGCAATAATTTTGATCAAACAATTAAATGTCTGTTGTCTGCCATTATGTTCCCACCAATGCCAAAATCACATCTATGTCCTTGGACATCTATGTCTTATGTCCAATGAAAAACTGTCCCAAATGTATGTTTCCAGAGAGCTATACAATCAAATACAGACCAAAATGAGACTTTGCTGAAGCCTCTTGCTTGTTTGATTTTGTTTTATGCTATCAACATGAATTTATTTTTAACTCTGTACTCTCATTTTACATCAACATTTGTTGACTCATTTATGTCTACTTTTATTTCTCCCAAGAAATATTTGGAGTAACAACTGAACTAGCTTTGATATTTTAGGTAAATCATAAATTAGTGAGGTAAATGAATTTCTGTTGTAGAGAGTACTAAGATTCAATGGGGACTGAATGGAGACTTTGCTAAAAACACTTTATTTTGTTTTATGGTGTCTACATAATTTATTTTTAGCCCTTTACTCCTATTGTACGTCAACAATTGTCTCATTTGTGTTCATTTTTTTCCCTCGTAAGGCATTTTAAGGGGAAACATCCGAGATGAAGTTGATACTTTTGGTAAAGGAAATCATAATGGAGAGCTCCATTAAGCCTGTTAATGTCGTGCAATGAAATATTCCTCTGTCCAAGAAAAACTGTCCCAAATGTGTTTCAGAGAGCAGTATGATTAAGCAAAGGCCGCATAGAGATTTTGCTGAAGCTTCTTGCTTGTTTGATTTTGTTTTGTGTTGTCCATATGATTTAATTTTAGCTCTGTACTCCTATTGTATGTCAACAATTGCATCATTTGTGCCCATTTTTATTCATCATAGGGCATTTTAGGAGAAACATCTGGAACAAAGTTGATATCAAAAGATGGGGTTTGAAAAACAATTAATATTCAGCAACAATACACTGACACAACTGTAAAATGATGACACTAACTTTGCAACATCAGCAGTTATTGAATTGAACTGATTAAACATTGAAGTAAATTGAGTTGAATAATGACGTCTGTAGGGCTGCTTTACAGCTAAAATTGACTTCATTTCATAATTGCTGAATTTTATAACATTAATACCGTTAGTTCTCTGTTTATTAATGTGAAGCTGCTTTGAAACTCTGCTTGTGGAAATCTGTATTGTTTGTGAACCCTCTGTCTTCCACTGGGTGACCAAACAGGTTTTCATATGAACTAATTATCCTCAGGGTCACATATGCCGTCACATTATCGCTCACAGGACTGGACTCAGTAGCTCCTGTAGCAAAAGCAATATTGACCAACACCTGAGACCCCGAAAGCATCAGTTCACAGTTTTCTCTCATTCCGCAGCAGAGCAATTCGGCCCAAGCACATCTGTCCAAGTGATTGAGAAGATGGGTGTGCTTAAGCCTTTTTACAAGCCAAGACTCAGCCGAGGAATTTACTGCAAGAAATTAATAGTGCTAACTAGACAAGAACTGCCTTCTTTCTCATTCTCTCTCTCTTTTTCTCAGCACTTTGCTTGCAAAACGTCTTAACTCACAGTTCTTTACATCAATACATTACAATAACCACTTGGAGGAGGGGCAGGGGTGTGCTGACGTTATACTTTTTTGTTTTTCGTTCCGCAGGCGTCTGGTAAATCGCCTGGACAGCATGAAGCGGACGGCCTGCGGTGACGGCTACTCCCGGTGTTTACTCTGCGGCCAGCAGTTTGGCCTGGCGGGCGTCAGCGCAGTCGTGTGTGCCGAGTGCAAAAAGGTAGACGTGCATTCGCCGAGCCTTCGACCTCATGCAATTATCTAATGCATGTCCTAACGATTGTCCAAAAATAACCAAGCAGAAATGAATGAGTGATATGCACTTATCTTTATTATGCCCTGCCCATTACTGAACCACGTGTGCATCTAAGAGGGATGCCAATCAGTCTACACAATCAAAAATAATGACACTGAATGCACATGCCTGTCTTTTGTGACGCCTGACACAGAGATCAATAGATTGTTTATTGATCCCTGAGGGGATGTTTAGTCTGTGGGCTGTTTTTTAGCAGTGATGAAACTTAATGCCATCTGAGTGCGTTTACACCTGCGCAGCCTCCTGAGGCCTGTTTGTGTTTCACCCCCACAGAACATGTGCACTAAGTGTGGCGTTCAAAATGTCAGTTGTTCCAGTCCAGTATGGCTGTGCAAAATCTGCAGTGAGCACAAAGAGGTGAGATGCATGGAGGCATATGCTGTTTCAGAGCCGTGATAATTCAGTCAAAACCTAAAATTGTCACCATTTTGCTGTTGTTTAAACACAAAGGGAGGATTTTTGAGCTCATCTGTTTCAGACAATGATAAGCTCATTGTGACCATGACTTTCAAGCTCCAAAAAGCACCATTAAAGCATCATTAAAGTAGTCCATGTGACCTGTGTGCTATAATCCAAGTCTTCTAAAGTCAAATGACAGCTTTGTTACAAACTCCAGTCATTTATTTATTTATGCAGCTCTTAAATCTCAAATAGCCTTTAAACGTGTTGTATCAAGTATGATGATGATGTTGATGCAGTGTTATTTTAGATATTATTGATATGCTATTAGTTTTTGTTAATATTTTGAAATAGAATTTAGAATTATTTCATTATTATTTGGTTTCCATTTTAATTTTAGTTAAAATTAGTTGTAGTAATTTTGTTGTGTTTTGTCATTTGTATTAGATTTAATAAGTCCGTAGTATTTATTAAATTTTAATTTCTTTAGTTTTTGGCATTGGTTGCTGTTTTGTTTCTTTTTTTATTAGATTTTATTTATTAGTTTTA
>JAFVLL020007348.1:0-20432 GCA_021397915.2 Tor tambroides
CGAACCGTGTATGTGCGCTCTCGGCGCACTGATCACTATAACATCATATTTCTGCTTGAATACAGCTCAGTATATTCACGTAGTTGAATACAGCGAGTGTTTTATAATGGATGCTCGCGTGTTTTGGAGAAGTTTGTGAGGATCAGTGGTGTTCATGTAAATATGGGCATCAAACGCTCCAAAAAGATTGTTCTGATGGCGTCAAGCTGCCGACTTCAGAATATACATACTTTTAAGTTGTATAGAATAACTGCAGTGACATTTTTGCGAAGTATGTTTGCAAAAAAGAACATGGAATGTTTAAATCCATCTTGAATTTGCTCTGTTTAAAAAAAATTATATGAAAATACAAAGGTTTTAGTGAATAGAAAAGTTTGGGCTTGCAGTATTGATTTGGAGAGGAGGGGGTCTTGGAGTAAAAAAAAGGTTGAGAACCACTGCTTTAGGTAAATGCAGGCACAGTTCCATGGGGGTACTAAGAATTGAACATTATTTTATTAAAAATTAAATTAATGCAATATAAAGATACATTCCAAGAAGCTTTTTTATTTAGGCCTGTTTATTTTATATGCATTTTAATATTTATTTATTTTTCACTTGGCAGATCTCGGTGAGTTTCTCATTTGAAAAGTAGATCCCTACACAAAAAAGTGTGGGCACACCTGGTTTAGACTTTTTTTTTAATCAAGTAAAAGTTTGTTTGTTTGTTTTTAACAAACGTCCACATTCAGCTGGTGCTTCACGGGTCTGTTTGCTGACTATTATGAAGTAAACATAAGAATAACTTTGATATAGTTAGTAATATTTCCAGATGAACACTTACTGGACTGAAGCAGCTTGGCTGTACTTGATGCTCCAGATGTCATGTTTTAGAAAAATCAGTCAATCTCAGATATGATCATCAGGATCTTTTGAGGAATGTTTGTTTCTTCATCTCTCAATCATCATTGGATTGCAGTGCATTATATGTTTTGATCATCAAACTAATCACTTAAATATCATCTTACCAAGACATATTAACGAAAACAACTGATTTTTATATCATTTTATGCAAGCAGTCTGCTATACGTCTTCAGTAAGTCTATTAATTTGATTGCTCTTATTTTAAAATTACTTCTTTAACTTCACATTTTTGTTTATTAATAATTAGCGTTTCATCAACTCAAAAACCCCAGTTTGGTAAAACTCACAAACCTCTCTCTCTCTCTTTCTCTCTCTGTAATTTGTGTCTGTTGAGTATTGATGATCGTCACTTACACTAGCAGCTCTGGCGATGCTGCTGGGAGACTGAAGAGCCGCCAGTTCATTGAGGATCCTCTTCAAATCACCGGCACACGGTTCTGCTGGAAATCATCACATTAAAACAGACAGAACTTGCTTTAGAGGTGTGGTTTTCTATTCCTTTAAAGAATTGAGTCAAAGTGTAAGTGTATAACATTGTTTAAAAAAAAAAGAAAAAAAAAAAAAAGACGTTTTAAGGTACACCAAGCAATAAGTCAAAAGTTTTACATATAAAGAAATAATAGCATTCTTAGGAAATATGTTACAAATTAACATTTTGTGCAAAAAAATACAAATCTTGTAATCAACAAAATCACATATTTAATTATCATATTACAGGGTTTCTGCAGGAAAGTTTAAGACTTTAACATAATACGTCTATATAGTGTCCTGATGTAAATATCTAGGGAGCACAAACTGTCTTGTATTAGGAACATTTTTTTTAAAAATACAACGTCCAACAGATCTCCATTACTTTTATATTCAAAAAAAAAAATCTCTGCTCAACCACTAGAAAATGAAAGTAACTTTACTGTACCTTCTGATCAGACTGCAAAAAATGAAGTTGTTCCTCAGTGTTTTTGTCTTGTTTTCTTGTGCAAATGTCTCAAGATTCTTAAATCAAGACGCATTAACTTCAGACATAGGATAAAGAGTCCTGTTTTCTGTGAAACCGATTAAAATGAATTGCGTTTACGAACAAAACAAGAACAGATATTCAATGAAAAATCAATGTCATTCAAAGGGAAAACATATTTCCACTTCCCCACTGACAGTATTTGTTCTTGTTTTAAGCATAAATCACTTAATTTTGTTTAATTTCTCAGAAAACCTGACATCATTTCTTAATTTTGCATCTCAACTAAATGTATCTTGATTTGAGGATGTTTAACTATTTGTAAAACAAAAACACTGAGGAAGATGCTATTATTGAGATGTTATTATGGTTTTATTAATATTTTAACTTTTTATTTTTATATTTTGTTTTCATTTTAAATTGATATGAATTTAGAAATTTTGGTGTGTTTTATTTTAAACCGTTTGTTTTTTAAATGTCTTGAACGTATTCATTTTTAATTAAATGTGTTTAGTAATTTTATTTGCGTTAGTTATTTTAGTACAACAGGTTAAACTAAATTAAAATGAGAAATATTGCCTTTGCTAAGTAGATAAAATTTTAAAAAGTTCACATTTTTTATGTTTATTTTATTTTCAATGACAGATTTAATAATACTGAGGAAGGTGTTCATTGTTTGCAATGCGTTTAATGCCATGACTATGTATTTAGGATTTTCTGCTCTGATTTAAATTGTGCCTCAAATTGTTTAAAGGCAAAACAAAGCCAGTTTCATACACCTTTATATCTGTAACTGTTGTTTGTACCTGGCTCAGGTGCAGGCTGCAGCTGCAGGTACGGATGATCGAGGAGCTCTGCTATGGAAATCCTCTCTCTGGGATTGCGAACTAAACACCTCTGAAACGGACAACAGAGAGACAGACGGTGAGCACTAAACATCAAACTGTAGGGGTTATTATACGACTGAGCAGCACAGCCAAACATCCTGCTCACCTTCAGCACATCAAGCAGGTCCTTCTCAGGAATATCGGGGAAGTGGATCTCGTGGGACGGGTCTATGATGGCATGGATTTTGCTGATCTGATTGGTGATGCTCTGGAACGGAGTCTTTCCATAAGTCATGCAGTACAGGATACATCCCAGAGACCACACATCGCCTTTAGCACTGATCTGAAGACAGCACAGCAGAGAATGATGGGATCACACTGTGCAATCTACCGTTATACACGCTTCCTGATCCAATAATGTTTGAGGCACTAAATTAGGAAGTCTTCTCACCTTCGACCCTGGCTTCCCATTGGAGGATGTGTCTTTAATGGCCTCTGGTGGCATGTAGTTTAGAGTCCCCACCTGACAGACGTTATAAGAGCGAGTAAATCAACGCAGAACAGTCTAGAAACGTAACCTCTGTAATACTAGATCAGTCCTGTCCCGACCTGCGAGTCCTTCATGATGCTGGTCACGTCAGGCTGAATACGGTTAGCGATTCCAAAGTCTATCAGTTTCAGCGAAGCATCCACAATCACAAAATTAGCTGGCTTTAAATCACTGTGGATGATGCCTTCAAATGAAAAATACAAAGAAATCCAGCAATTAAACAGAGACGTACATAAATAAACTGGTCAATAATAGTAATTTTAAAAAAACATAGTATTTGTTGTTTTCCAGTACAAATATCTAAACATTCTTATTTCTTACATGAGACACCAAAAAATTAAAAATAAAAATTCAAAATTAAGTGAGGTATGAAAAATACGTTGGGTAAGAAAAATAAACAAATCAAATGGAAAACAAGTTTATTCTTCTTAAAGCATGAACTCAATTTTGAGACGTTTCAGAAAACACAAAGCAACATGTATTCACTTTTGAAGCAAAATAACATCTTGATCTAAGAAGATTTAGATCATTTTACTGGTACAGAAAATATGTAAGAAAACGTACAAAATATTTAAGAAAATCATTTAATGACATTCTTACGATTTTGATCTTGTTTTCTGGTACAAACACCTAAACATTTTTCTTGTTTAAATGTTTCAAAAGTGAGTTTATGCTTAAAACAAGAAAAACAATCTGTCAGTGGGATAAGAGTAATAGAGGACAGATTTTTTTTTTTCTTGTTTTAAGCATAAACTCATTTTATTTTGATATTTTTATTTTCAGAAAACAAGACTTCATATCTTAAGTCATTTTGCTTCAAGTAAATGCATCTTGATTTAAGAAGTTTTAGATATTTGTACTGGAAAACAAGACAAACAAACAAACGAACTAAAAAAAAAATCAAGTCAATCATTTTTATTAACGTTAGGGCCACCTGCAAGTCTCCATTTTAGACATTAACAACAAAGTCTGGCAGAAAAACTAGTTCACACAAATATAAATTCACACTCCTGTTATAAACTCAACAAAGCTCTAGTGTAGCTACACTAGAAATATAGTTGTTTTTGCATTCCAGTATGTAAACATCTTTGATCGTGCACGTTTAGGTGGCGTGTCAAGTTAAAGATCTTCTCAAGATCCTGTGTGCTTTTCCGTTCCTTAGTCCTATATCTAATGCATTTTTTAAACGGAAGATTGCATTCTGTGTGAACGACCTGGATGCTTTGTTCAAATGTATCAGGGCTCCAGACTGCGACCATTTTTTCTGTCAGTGCGACTAAATTTTGTGAGCGGTTGCACTGGCGCGACCACCGTGTTGCCCAACTCATAAGCGCTGCCATTTCTGTTGCATATGAGAAATATCTAACTGCAAAAGAAACAAAAGCGTGACGAAACCGCGCTACTCATTTGAGCTGCGCAGCGCGGACCGTTTATCAGCTCGGACCAATAATTGAGTGCAGCGCAAGGAAACTGGTCCGAGCTCGGAACAGCTTTACTCGGGAACCAATGCTGATCTCGCGACACTGTTACAGCACAGCGCTGCGAGATCCAGTGAGAAATGTTTGAAATCGCCGCACAATGAATATAGATTGCTGCGAGATCCGGTGAGATGCATTCAAATTCTGCACAGAATTCTGTTATAAACAGATCAAACGGCGCTGATGTAGAAAACCAGAAGTAGTAGCCTAATAACTATACCTTGGTGTTGTGGCAGAAAGAGTCGAATGTTATTACATTATTCATGTCAGGGTTTGTATAGCCTTTTGAGAGAGAAATTCAAGCAGTTTTCAGTGACTTTCAAGTATTTCTCAACTATTTCCAGCACTTTAAACCTCTAAAAATGATCCAATTTAAATGTTTTTAATGGGATGACCAAAATATATGTTGTGGTAAACAAACACATTTAAAATTTTACTTATTTAAAATGTAAAAAGACATCAAATTACCACTATAACCAGTAGATGGCAGCAGAGAGGCACTTAATTGCTTATTAATCATTCATTTCCACTTTTTTCGCTTTAGATTTATATATTATAAAATATCAAATCATCAAGAAATAAAATTGTGTCAACGTTTTGCCCTTTTCATGTGTATGAAGTCAAAGTGCGTTAAAAAACAAACTTTTGTTGAATTTGGAACTGAATCACTCAAAGTAAAGAGCATTCTTTTGAAAATCGCTGAAGCTGTTGGTCAGTTCAATAGGCTACTATAAAAGAATAATGGTACAGTTAACGAGAGCAGAATATATAATTTTTTTCATATGAAAATATATATTTTGCTCGTTACTGTTTCGAATAAAAGTAAATTTTGTACGCTTCCCAACTCAAGCTCAGTGCTTTGCTGTCAGTTGTGCATTACCAAGAAATAAATGTGTAATATTATTAGTAACTGCACTTGCTAATGCAAAACAATAATATTTTTATGATTAAATTATCTTTGTTTTTAATAACCCCACATATCACCCCCCAGCGCTACCAAATCTGCTTCTTGCGCCACCATCTGTAGAACTTACTAGCGCTTGTGCCACTACTCACAAATGTTAGTCTGGAGCCCTGTGTATGATGAATAGTAAGAGTCACCGTGTTTGTGGATGGTGTGCACAGCCTCCAGCATGTTCCTCCAGTAGCACTTCCTGTCCAGAGGGTTGACGGTCTTGCGGTTGCGCAGCCAGGTGTTGAGATCCAGGTGACCACACTCCATCAGCATGTAGATGTAGCTGCTGGTGATCTCACTGCGAGTGAACAGGAAGTCATGTGATCAGGAGCACACTAGAACCGCTAGTACACTGTTTCCAAGCACAACACACTTACTAGTCATAGAGTTTAATGATCTGATCGCTGTACTGCTGAAGATGATTCAAGTGCTCGATCTCATTCTTGTAGCTTTCCACGGCCTGAGCATCGGCCTCCTCTAGATTCACGTATTTCAAAGCATACACGTGCTTCTTATGGTCAAACACCTGATAGACCTGAATACAAACAGAATTATTTCTATTATGCACACACTGGATCAAAGGAAAGGCAAAACAATACAGAGAATGTGTCTTATTTCATACCTTACTGGAGCCGCCACGGCCGATCATCTTGAAAATGAAGAACTGTTTGCCCTTGATTGTGATGGATTCGTTTGAGAAAGCTGAGGCAGGAGTCTGAGAGAGAAAGATCGCAGATTGTTCATTTAATTAACATTTCACACAAAGGGAGGCAGAAATGAAGCCCTTTATCCACCTGACTCCGTACTGCTATGTAGCAGCCATTTCCATGATCCAGTCAATTATTGATGGATCAAGTGAGATTGGATTTTTAATCATTCCCAGGATAAGATTTTTTTTTTTTTTTTTTTTGGTAGGTTAATTCTTGATATCAGGAATGGATTTTTTACTAGTAATAACAACTAATATCTTTAATATCATTAATTTCACTTCCACTAATAAAAATGTGGATTCTTGATATCAAAAATAACAAAAATCACTTTCAGAAATATGAATTCTTAATATCAAGAACTGAATTTGCACCCCTGTTTTAAAGCACCTTAGAACAACACACACCAACACTACATTTGAGCGGGTGAGGTGAAGCATGGGGTCTTTTTTTTCTCACACCCCTGTTCTCTGTTCTCTGTCCGGGGCTGGGGGCTGTGATGAGCTGTCGCCCGGTCGGGGTCTGGGCTGGTGGTCTTCCTGCTGTTGCGGGGACCGGGGTAGTCTTCCTGTCCCCACGGAGCGAAGGGGGCCCAGCTCCGGATCGGGCGCTGATTACCCTCTGGGGGGTGAAGCCTGGATCTAGGAGTATAGTGTGCGTATGGGGAGTGTGAGTGTGGGTACCGTGTCCATTTTTGTGTGTCTACATGCGGGGCGTGGTGTGAATATTCGTTTGCGTGCATGAGGGTGGGAACGTATGCTTGTGTATATGTGTGCTTGTTCATCTACGTCTGTGTGTCAGGTCGGGCCTTAGACTCCACCTCACTCACTATCTCAGTCGACCCCACCCCACCACCATGCCCTGCCGTGGTGGAGGATGCCGCTTGCGTTGGTGGCTTTCGCGCCGGGGCAGGATGCTCGGGTGTGCGCTTGGCCCACTCTCGGGTGGTCGCCAGGCCGGGCCTGGCCCTGCTGGCTTTGCTGGGCCCCTGGGCTAGGGGTGGGGGCCCTGGATCTCTCCGGGCCCAGGGGCCGGTCTGCCCTGGTGTGGTCGGCTGCCGGCGGAGCCTGGGCGTGGCTTGCCGCCACGGCACCCGGGGCGTCTACACTGTGGTTGTCGGAGGACCCACCTTCGGGCTCTCCTCTGCCCTTCTGGGTGGGGGGCCGCGGGGTTGTCCCTGCGGTGGTTCTCCTGGGGGTCCCGTGCCCTGGGGGCCTCCGGATGTTTGGGGCCCAGGTCTTTTCCGTGCCTGCTTCATGCCTTGCGGGATGGGGCTGTTGTTCCCCACACACACTATTATACATTTACATGGAGGAACCTTATGAACACAACCGTGCTCACACACACAGGTGTACACTCAAGCATTCACATTGGTGTAAAAACAGGTGCTCACAGACACACATTGTCTTGATCTGCTGTTGCTTCAAAACTTATTTTGTAATATTAGTTATGCGTGCTGCTCAATAACATTTAACATTTAGAATTTATTGTGATTCATACAGATGTTGGTTGTTGCTGCAGTTTCTCTGATGTTGTGTCTTCTGTTGTTTTCTCTTTTTGTCAGCAGGTATCGAAGCAAATTGTCTGTTTTTTTTTTGTTTTTTTTTAATTATTTTTTTTGTTGTTGTTGTTTTTTTTATTTTATTTTAATTTTTTTTTTTTTTTTTTTTTTTCCTCTCTCTCTCTCCCCCTTCTCTGTTGACTTTCTCCACAATTTTTTTTTGTTTTGTTTTCTAATTCCTTTTTTTTTGTTTTTATTTTTTTTATTTATTTATTTATTTATTTTTTTTTTTTTATTATTAATATTATTATTATTTTTGTTATTATCATTATAATTTTTTTTTTTTTTTTTTTTTCTTTTTTCTTTCTCTCTCTTGTTTTCTCTGTCCCCTGGTCTTGTCTGTCATAGTATGGTTAAATAAAAGGGTATATAAAATTTAGTGGTGTCAAAATTAGCGCGTTAACGCATGTGATTAATTTTTTCTGATTAACGTGTTAAAAATATTTAACGCAATTTACGCAGGGGCGGGGCTAGGGTTGGCCACCCCATTCGCAACTGCTGCGTCTGTCTCTTTGTTCTTGAAAAGGATTGCGTTTATTTAGACGCAGAACCTCTTTATGACCACATCAAACGGGAGACGTTTCAGACGCGCGCTCTAACGTCGCCTCCGCACCAGGCGCGAGTCAAACGAGCGCGGAAAAGATACTGTGCTCGTAGCTCGCGCTCTTCAAATACACGCACGAAGGTGCCGGCGCGCGCTGTAGCCTGTATTACATTTCATATCAAACAGCGAAAGAAACTACGTGCATGCAATGTTCTACTTATGCCGTCAGTTAAGGCATGAAGTTACCAAAAAGGCGATTAAAGCTGCCTTAAACCTGTGGGCATGCATGCAATATGTTATATATGCGTCACATTTAAGAACATGTCTCTGAAATGGTTTTAAAAACTGTCCTGAGGCACCCCAGCACTGTCTCTCTCATCTAAAACACCTGATTCAACTCGTCCGTGCATTAGTAGAGACTTTAAGACCTGAAGTGGGTCAGAAAAGGTAAAGAGAGTTGTGAGAAAATAAGACGCATGTCAGATCCGCGTCACGTTCAGCAGCAGCAGCTTTTAAAGCTATAGCAGGCAAATAAGCTAATAACCAGCTGCTGTGATGTCTATTAATCCAAGAACCAAAGAAAAAAAAAGAGGAAATCAATAACTTTTATAGATTTATAGCTTTCATATTTAATTTAGAATTTAGTGTTTGGTAAGTATTCATTTTCTGTATATTTCTGCTGAAGGGCACAAGTAGCTAAATATGTAATTTTATTATAACATTTTATTATAATGTGATGATTGTTTTAAGTTCACTTATATTTATTAGTTAAGTTTAATAAATTATAATAAAATTTATAATAAAATTATAATAAATTTATAGATCTAAATTATACTGTAATGCTGACTGGCTACAGTCAATGATTAAATATTCAGGGGAAAAAAACTTTTATAGAGACATCAGTAGTACTGATATCAGTGATGCTGGCCTTCAATCATAAAAAAGATGCCATTAAAGAAGTATAAAAAATATTTTAATATTTTAGTACATTGTACATTTGAAGATTGAATGTGAAATTCCAATATAAAAGTATATTTAAAAACTTTCATGTTAGGTAGAATTAATCGCGATTAATTTTAGAAAAATGTGCGATTAATTAGTTAATTTTTTTTAATCGATTGACAGCACTAATAAAATTACATTAATTAATGAATTAATGTAAAAAAAAATAAATAAATATCTAAAAAAAAAAAAAAAAAAAAAAAAAGACAGGCTTTGAATGATGATAGCATAGCTACACATACGTACTGTCATGTGTTATCTGTGTTACTGACAGGCCGGGAAAAAAAAAAAAAAAAAAAGAACTGAATTTGCAACAGTAAAAAGTGTCATTCTTGATATCTCTAACTGCATTTCCGCTAGTTAAATATTACAATGCCACTCCAATGCAATTACAGATATCAATTTCTTACAAGTTAAAATTTCAGTTTCACATATTCTTGACATGAACAACTGAATTATTATGAGAAAGAATTCTCATTTTTCAATAATTCATGTCACTAGTGACAACATCAATTTCTGATATCTGTCATTGTTGCCGTTACTATTAATAAGGCCATTTTATCCATGCAAGTAAAAATTAAAAAAGAATTAGCCATTTTCAACAAGTGAAAACTGAATTGTTGATAGTAAAAAGCAATGTCCAGACAAACCTGGATGCAAATTTTAAATCAGCTTACAAAGGTATGACATCATTGCAAAATTTTACTAGTAAAAATGTAATTACAGATATCATGTATAACGGTTTTTAATAGTGCTGAATGCTGATGTCATTTTTGGTATAAAGAACTGTAATCAAGAATTACCCTTGTTACTAGCAAAAACTATGCTATCAAGAATGATCATTTTAAGTAATAAAATCTGAATTACAGATATCTATCTTTCATATTCTGCAAAATCTGTAAAGTTTAAACAGCTTGTCGTGGGTCTTGTCTCAACTCGCATTTTATTCTAATTGAACAATCAGTTTCATTCAAAAATAAACTCAAGAAGGACCAGGTTCAGGAAAGGTGCATCAGGATCCCGTTTGTAACCGTCATAAATATACAATTATGCAAGCATACGTGTTTCTACATTGAATGACACAATGTGCATTCAGAAAAAAAAATGCAAGCAATATACAAATCATAAATAATTATTTAATAAGTATGTAATTATTTACTCATGGCATATCACATTGACTTTAAGAAAGTGTTATTTTAGCATCTCTGATAAACTACTAGTTATTCTATATACACACACATATATATATATATATAAGATTAATTCATTTTTTCTGTTTTCTTCTCGTTTCAGTTAAAGTTTTAGTATTTTTTCTGTGTTTTTGTTGTTTTTATTGGATTTCTTTTAGTAAACTCATTTATTTAGTTTTAGTTTTTTTAGTACATCAATTAAATTGAACTAAAATGAGAAATTCTGCATCGGCAACAAGCTGAAATTAAATAAGTGTCAGTGTTTAATATTTAATATTTCAATTCATGTTTATTTTTAATGGAAAATGTTTTTATAAAAATGTTTTTTCATGGTTGTAGTTAACAACAATAACCCTGATTTGATAAAAAAAAAAAAATTAATAATAATAATAATAATAATAATAATAATAATAATAATAATCAGTTGAATGGTCACATACATAAATAAACAAACATAAAATACTCCCTAAACTGCTCTGCATTTTTTTTTTATCCAAATAAAAGAATTAGGTTTCTCTCTATCATGCATTTCTCTGTCTGTCTCGTGTTGTGCGTGATCTCTTCACCTGTGACGGCTGCGGGACGCAGGACACCCGGCTCTGAGGGGTGCAGGGCAGCTGAGTGTGACCCATCTTCTGAGCCGTCGTTGGAACAGACACAACCACTGGCCGCTGCTTCACCACAGGAGTGACAACACTATAGAAGAACAGACGGAAAGCATGGTTGAGCTTAAGACATGAAGGCCACGTCTGATCCATGAGTTCTGCTGTGTTTTTACCCGTTTGCATTCGGGTCTTTGTAGTTGGGAGTCTGACAGCTGAGAGAGGGGTGTAATCTGGGAGGCGCAGGTGTTCTCATGACATGAAGTGAGGATGAAGAGGAAACGGGGACTGCGGGAGTTTTACGATCCTGAATGGAGCCACAAAACAGATTGATCATGAACCAATCCCAGCTTGAGTCCACTCTAATCATTCTGAGCTCAAATATTAAGTTGTAACCAGACCTCTGGAGATGCATGTTTGTTGATGAGAGTAGGGATCTTCCATTCTGATGATGTTTCCTTGGCAAGAAGCTTCTGCTGCTCCTCAGGAGCCTTCGCTGGATTTTCTTCTTCCTTTCTGTTACTTAGTGCCTCCACATTTTCTGCAAAACCAAACATTAGTATCATTCTTTTTTGTACAAATGTTTTCCACATTAACCCTAGAACACACTCAAAGGAAATCAATGTTTGCTTTTTTTATTGTAAAAATGCTAAATGTCTCATTAGGTGTAGGCCTAGGGTTGCATTACTATGTAACAATCATGCTTAACTTTATATAAAAAAAAAATTAAAAGGAAAAAAAAAAAGAATCATTCCCATTTGATTTAAGACATAAATGTGAAGGCCGAAATGTGTTTCAACTTCAAAGAAAGAAAGAAAGAAAAAAGTTCTTAAAGAAAAAAAAAAAAAAAAATCAGGTAAAAGACACTGAAAAGGTGTCAGTCTGCATGTGTACATAGACTAAATAGGCTATATCATTTTTAAAAATAATCATAATAATGAACTCTTAAATGTAGCCGCTAACAGTGATTACCAGGGTCCAAGCACCAATGGCTCATGTAGACAATATGGTAATGCAATGGCCATATTATAACAATATAGTATGATTTCAATGAATTATGGAAGTATTATTCTATGCATTATATTAAAAAAACACAAATGATGTTGTCTCCTCATTTTAACTCAACAGCAATACATACAGTCCCGCAACTTGACAAATATGTTTTCAAAGTAAAAAATTATCTTTAAGTACTTTGAAGCTCACAGATTTCTGTGGACCCTTCATGACAGAACACAAATATGAGTCTTGTGTGAACAACACTGAAGTCCACCTCAAACAAACAGACAACTGGACTGCTATGGACTGTAGATCAGTGACAGGCAGATGTCCAGCAAGAGCGATTACAGTGTGAAAACACTTGCAAATACACAGCAGCAAATAAATAAAGACAGCTCTAAAGTGCAACTTAGGGGGAAAAAAAAAAGTCTCCTTTAACAGCAGAGTATGAGACTAACCTGCAGCGTTCTCTTCATGCTCCGCAGGAAGCAGATGAGTTTTACCAGAGTTCAGATTTCTGATGGCGGTCTGCAGCAGTTCAACCGGCCGTGCGTTCGAGCTCAGCGCTTTCTGAAGAATCAAATTACTCTTCCTAGAATTGCCTGAGAGATTTTAACAACATGCAATTAAATAGGCTTTAAACATACTGCAATACCATGCACCTTCACTGTTAAAGAGCCAAAGAAATGACACAGTTTTCACCCAAGCATGTCGAAAGATCTTACTTCCCACCTCTGAGGTCATGATTATGAGAATGTCAGATTCATGTTTTGTGTAAGGAACGAACAGACAGCATTTGATTGAATAAGATTTTAGATAAACTCATGCTAAATGCTATTATAGAAGTCATCAATATATTTGGTCCATCTTTTCCGATGCTAAATTTAACAAGTTCCTGCAGAAAGTAATTATTCTAAGAGCAAACTTGCAAATACCTGACCTCAAAGCTGGACAAAAAGCCACAGAAGTCCATTTTTGATTGCTTGGGTTAAATTAAATTAAACCAAGAAATGTCATGTTTTACCTTGTGAGAGCTCAAACTGAGCATGTGCGATGTGCACAAAAGCAAAAGCTTTACTGTGCGATCTGGCAATACTGAAATGATCTGGAGCGTCTTCTGGATCTTCAATCCTGTAGAGGTGGCAAAGAATAAATTACAAGGATATGAGCTGCTAACATGAGACTTAATGCAATCCACCACTGGCTCACCCTTTCAGCTCAGCATATCGCACCAGCATTCGAGCATAGCTTTCAGTTTTGCAATGCTTTGCCAAAGGAAACCTGGCGAACACTTTAGAGTAGTATTCCAGGAGTTTGGAGAGAAACGCAGAGTCTGAACGAGGGTCTCCTCTCTTTTCCAGGTTTTTCAGGAAGATCTGACAAATTTCAGGACAGTTTGTGCTGATGAGCTGGTTTATGTCAGTGGTTTCTATGAAAGAACGAAATATATCAGAAAAGAGTGCACTGCAACAAATAGTTGCTTGAGCAAACCCAACATCCTATGATGGTTTCACATGAGAAACAGACTAAAACTAAAGTAATCTAAAGTAATATCAAAATATAATTGATATAATACCTTCCATTCGAGCAGTTTCTTTTCTTTCTGCTCTTTGTAGAAGTGCTGTGATGGTGTCGCCCTCTTCAATGTCTTCCCTCAGATGATCTGGACTAATCAGAGGAGGCTGAACAGAACAGAATAACACTATTCAGTATTAGATAGACATACTAAACGTTTACGTTCTGAATGTTGTTGCTATGACTCATAACTCTCAGCACTGGTGAGTTTAAGTCTATTTTAAGGCCGGAAGAAACTTATACCTTCAGGTTTAATAAACTGTAGGAGTCCCCATCTGGCGTGCCTTTCTTTGAGGAACACATGGGGAACATGGAGCGGACATTTGAACCACTTGTTTGCCTGTAGAAAATCAAACATTAAAGCTTGATAAAGAAATTTAAAACAGTGAGACTACAAATGAGGCAGTTTAACACTTTTACATTATTATTGCTATTAATGAAAAGAATGTTTAAATTATGATTTAAATTTTATTGAATCAATAAAGTATTACTCTTGCAATAATAATATTGTAGTGTAAAATACAATTGTACTTGAAAAATACATATATTAAAAGTATTTGTAAACCTAACATTTTTTCCTCTTGTATTTACGCAATTCACACGAGTCATGCTTCTTGCAGGAAAATATGGAAATCCATAAAAATACGGAACAATGACATCCCTGGAGTACTTGTCAAACTCGCTGAATTACAGTACTCAAATTACTGATATTTATTTTGGGTCATATCGCCGCCCCTGCACAGATGCACATCTCTCACCTGGAGAAACCAAAGCCGTGTGCCGCTGGAGCTTCTGGTTTCTGAACACTCTCACTGTCACTGCTCTCGTTTTCAGGGATAGAGAGAGGCACCATGGGAACTCTTTCTGCCTACAGGAAGAAACACAAGCAAACACATGAATTTCCACTTTCAAGTGTGCTTTGCTGATGGGCTGAGTCCTCTCTCATCTTACCATGGCTGTTCTTCTGTGATGTGACCCTGCTCTCCACACAGGCATGTTCATGTTCTCTGGTGGACTGAACTTCTGATCACTCCTGGAACGCAGACTGTTTGTTAACATCAATTCTTTCATGGTAAAAAAAAATAAAAATAAAAATAAAAAATTATATATATAAATATATAAATAAATTGGAAATATTGTGCATTAGGGCTATATAAAAAAATTGTTAAAGTTTAAAGTTGGTAAGATTTTTAGATCGTTCTTCTGCTCACCAAGCCTGGGTTCACTTGTTCAAAAATATAATAAAATGAGTAATATTGTGAAATACAATTTAAAATAACTTCTATGTGAGCATAAAGCTAATTAATTGCTGATTTGCTGCTCAAGAAACATTCCTGATTATTATCAGTGCTGAAAACAGCCGTGCTGCTTCATATTTTGTAGAAACTGTGATGCATTTTATTTCAAAAGAACAACATTTATTTGAAAAGAAATCTTTTGTAACATTATAAATGTTACTTTTAACAGGGTTCCCACACATTTTCTATTCCATACTTTTCCAGACTCATATTTCCAAACTTCTTGGTAGATTTTCTTACCATATTTAACATAAAAGGTTCATAGAGCATTATTTTCAGCTTCATATTTGCCATATAGTACAGTCATCTGTAAATATTTTTATGTTCTCAGGGTTTTTTTTTTTTTCATTGATTTTCTCGAAGTGACAACATACAGAGTCCCTAATATAAAAAATAATAAATAAATAAAAAAAATACAGACTTACATGTTCACAAGAAACTATTCACATGTGCATGGGAATGTTTTGCATGCTTACGCATTACAATTTCTAGTTTTATATAACCTATTTCCCTTTGTGTATCACTGCCATCTTACTATGAATAAAAATACAGCATGGATGCACATGAATTAACAGAGATCTACCTGCATAAAATTTAGCTTTTCTTACGGTAGTACCTCTAATATCAAGGCCTAATGTCCAATTTAACACATCCTCTGTGGTGGTGTTAAACCACGACACGAAATGGACAGATGGCATAACATTTGCCAAGTTCAAGGGTCTATAAAAAAGACTGGTACTGTAAAAAAGTGTTTAAGATTTGGCTTTCATTGGGGCAGTATGCCATATTTCAAGGCCTTAGGTCTCTTTAATGCATAGTCTGTGGCGACCAAGAAACCACACCGTGAAATGGTCTGATAGCACAACAGGTGGCTCAGTGTGCATTGTCCTATGTGCTAAATTTAATGGTTTCTTGTGCGCACATAAAAGTTTGTATATTTTTTTATGTTTGCAAAGGTCCTTGAGTTATGTAATATGGTGCTAAGAATATAGTGTGAAGAAACCCAAAATGCTTCTAACTTGCATTTTGCATAATGAAAAAGTGCACTTTGAATTCATTCAGACATATTCGGCGATCACTAAACAGATGCCATGAAACCTCACTTCTTGCAAGATAAATTTATTTTCATTAAATTCTGAATTTTCTATTATAAAAAAACTAAACAGGGGCAAAAGTCTGGAAACACAAATATTTTTCCATACTCTGCTTTCTTTTTTCCATACTTTTCCAGACCTGGAAAATACTTAAATCAAATTCCATACTTTTCCAGACCCCGTAGGAACTCTGTTTTAATCAATTTAATGCATCCCTTCTGAAGAAAAAAATTGTACTGACTTAACCTTTGGAACAATATTTTTTGAACAATGTGGGATCATTATGTGATACATTTTTTGAACTACATGTGGTTATTCTTAGCCTTTTAATGATATTCAATACATTGCTTGATTTGATATGTCCTGCAAACTTGTGATGAATTTCCCACGAAAGGACAGAACTTATCATACCCGTGGCTCTGCAGGTCACACGCTCCATCGGATCTTCTGGAGCTGCTTCTCACAGACTCGTGTCCATCGTCATGTGCAGACACTGTAGATATTTCACAAGACGTAATTTACAGCAAATCTTCACTTTTTTTCTTTGTATTAAACAAATTATGATTTATGCAGCCTCATGTTGTTCCAACCTCTATTACTGACTTTCTACTGTCATTTTTTTAATAATTCACAGGTAATTTTTTCACTGGATTTACAACTGAACACAAAAGGAAGCCTGCTTCCGCCACAGAAGTTAATAAAAATAAAAAATCTCACAATTTTTTTTAATCATAGGTGCAAGTTTTTAATTTGCAATTCTGGCTTTTTTTCTCAGTATATAGCGAATTGTGAGATTGTCACAATTACCTTTTTTTTTTTTTATTCTATATCGGAAACAGGCTTCCGTACAACACCACAGTAAAAAGCAGTCGACATGATGTAACTAACCTGTGAAGTTCTCCTTATCTTCATGTGAGAGGAGCTGGCGTTTGCCTGCGTTTAGATTCCTCACGGCAGCCTCCAGAACACGCCTGGGCTTAGCATTCATTTCAAAAGCCTTCTGAAGAATCAAACTGCATTTCTTAAAGTTGCCTGGAGAGAATCAAAGCAATTAATGACCTTGTGTTCTTCTCAATCAGCAAACATTTCTGACAGAGGCAAAAGCTCACTACATGCCTAATATTTTTAAATCTCCTTACCTTGCAAAAGCTCAAACTGAGCGTAAGCAATGTGAACAAAGGCAAAATCCTTACAGTGGGATCTGGCTATGTCAAAACTAGCCTGTGCATCATTTACATCTTGGATGCTGTTGATAAACAGAGACTAACTTAAATAATGCATTAAAATATTTGTCAGTTCAAAGTTGTTGCTGATTCACAGATCATTATGTGCAGAATTTACATCATAATCAAATGATGTTATAAATCATTTCAAATCACAGTGAAACAGAGACTTACGCTTTTAACTCTGCAAATCTGACCAGCATCTTGGCGTAGCTCTCGTTCTGACTGTACTTGCCCAGCGGCATGCTGGAAAACACTCGTGTGTAGCAGTCGATGAGTTTAGTGAGCAGGCTGGGATCTGTTTGAGGATTGCCTTTCCTCTCCAGATTGGTCAGAAGCGTCCGGCAGGTGTTGGGTGAGTGTGAGCTGATGGCCTGGTTGATGTAATCGGTGTCATCTGTACGGAAGAAAAGCTGAAGATGTTCTGCTCTGCTCGACTACAACCCAGGATTCTTGTTTTGGACTGACTTTTGCATTCGTTCATGATTACTGGATCAGTATTGTTAATAAACATTTCAGAGATTGATTACTGGAAGATGAATATTTCAGAGCCTAGCATAACAACAAACATTTCTATTGGAACTACAGGAATGTTCGTGACTTTTTAAGATTGTATTCATTTCCGTAACATTCCCAGGCCTGGAATTCCCGGATTTATCCATGTGGGATATGAGTTAGCATATGTATTACCATCATTGTATAACTTCTTCATCTTGGCCAGCCGTTGACACAGCATGGCGATCTGCATCTGTCGCTCTGTGCTCTCTTCTTCATCCATCTCTGCACACTAAACAACACAAAACACATCAGTACAACACATTACTGTACTGCAGTGACATCTTTGGAAAAGTCTGCATGCATGTCTCTCATTCTAAACGTGTCTCACCAAACCCTTAATAGATCTTAAAGTATTCAAAGTGCACAAACCTAAATAACTAACGTTAGGCCCAGGCGTTTGGCAAGACAACATTCAAAGCTTGTTTTGATGATATTACACGTTAAATATAAAGTTCGTCATCCATGTCTGGGGCCCTTTCAGCATCTGAACTAGTTCTTTATCCACCTAACTAGATCTTAACTCTCATCAAATGTATTATTTGACAGAATTGTTTGCTGTGATTATTAGCCCTTGGCCTGATGCTTACTAACTTAGCATCCGGCTAAACTCACTTTACAACAGACAACTCCTCGTTGACAATCGTGTATTATTGATTTAATTATTGCCAGTCTACACCTTGACGCACTATATCGCACAGTTTGCATTTTGGACGATGTTATAGAGTATTTTAAAGCAGTATACTTACAGTGAGACGGAGAAAACAGGCAAATTTAACTGTGGGATTAATCGAATGTTTTGTTGAACAACCGTTTCAAAATCCGCGACTTCCACCAAAACGCGCGTTCCTATTGGTCCATTTGTATTTCACGTGACCCCTTGCACTTGAGGGGCGGGGCTTCCCTGCTGCTTCATTCCTTCTTCTCCTGGAGAGATTTGGAGAAGCGGGGATAATAACATACAAAACATATAAAATAATAGAATTCATCCTGTAAAATATAAACTAGAATGTTTTTAGACTATTAGTTAAATACTTCCAATGTAGATGTAAATATATGTAGAATAGATAGGAAATAAACAATGATTTCTGTATTTCAATTTAAATGAGATGTGGACAATATAAAGCATGTTTTGTACAATTATTGTTATTGTTATTATTATTATTATTATTATGTAGAGTTCCACATACATGCAATTAAATTGATTCAATCCATTTAAATGTAGTTTTTAAACACTGATAAAATAAATGTATATTTGTTTACCACAAAAACTTGGTAGAAATGTTGTTCATAATGAACACAGCATTTCTTTAGTGTTTTAAAAAACAAAAAGTTTCTGCAACAAAAAGATCCATTTAGTTTACTGCAGATTACAATTTTTGTTGTCAATAAATGCAAGTTATATAAAACATCACCCAGCTCCGCTATCTTTCTTTCGTGGAAAAATCAATTTGACAATTCAAGTTGACAGCATGACTTAATACTTAATCTAGTGTTAAAAGTTCAATATATTACACTATTGTCCATTTACTTGTTTCATTGTTAACAGCTTGAAAGATGTCTCCAGTAATATTGTTACTGTATTACTGTAATATTGTTAAAGAAGGTGTGGTTATGTTTAGCAGTCAATCATAAAAATGCTAAATCTAGATGCATTTTTGTAAAAAAAATCAAAAACAAATACAACATACAGCGGCACTTTCTTTTATTAATGATTATTTCAGGTAGTGAAAGGCGGTAAAAAAAAAAAACAACCTCATACACACATCATTCCTTACAATTGCTGGAATAAATAAATTAAAAAGCAAAATGAGTTTACTTATAGGAGAATGGTTTGAATACATTTTCCAAGCAGAGAAATGTTTCTGTAAGCACAAATGTAATGAGCATATAATTACTTATAATACAGTAAGATGACCACATTGGTACATAATGACTCAATTTAGATTAAGGGTAGATCAAAGACCTTAAACAACACTTATAAACAAGGTATGTTTAGGAATGACAGTGCTGTTTTATTAATCATATCTGCGACGAAGTGCGAAAAATGCAACATTTTACAATGAACCACCAATCTAAGCATCAGCATGCTAGTCTATCTGCTGGCCTTGCTTGGGTCCTTCCAGCTTCCGAAGAGTTTCATCCCACTGTGAAAACTGTTTTGATAAAAGAAACATCTGTGGAAGAGGTTAAGGATAGTAAGGCATTCATGCGAATGAAATCAGATGTTCAAGAATGAACTTATTGTGTGCTGTTTTTAGCTGCAGGGAGTTCTCAACACATGGCAAGCAGGGCAATAATTAAATATGAGTCTTTCACTGCAAGTCAGGATACCATTTTGTTGTATTCTTCAAACAGCTTCTTCACTTCAGCAGACAATTCTTCATTCCGGTCCTGTGGAAGTCAATCAGGATTAA
>JAFVLL020007348.1:20656-33751 GCA_021397915.2 Tor tambroides
AAGTCAGGATACCATTTTGTTGTATTCTTCAAACAGCTTCTTCACTTCAGCAGACAATTCTTCATTCCGGTCCTGTGGAAGTCAATCAGGATTAATACAGGAAGATAAATCAGAATGCTTCAGGACGTGATCTCGTTAAGTGAGAGCATGCTAATAAAACATTTTTAGCAATAAAGACCTCTTTATTTTTTGTTACCTGCTGTTGAATGTGAACTTGTGACAATCGCTGCACTTTAGTGGTCAGCTCTGGAACCGCTGTGATACCATGATATGAGGGAAAATATTTTAAAGGAACAGTGTTGTTATAAATACAACCAGATAACCGTAGTCATACTTAAAGAAAAGGCTCATTTACATATCTGACAAATATTAAGCTTGAGTCAGTGTTTCACCTTTAATGTGGCTGCTGTCCAGAAGAGGCTGCAGATTGTGCACCTGCTCCAATAATGTGGCCTGAGATCGCAAAAACTCTTCCTCTGTAGATAGAGAATGAGCAGCTTTATGCACTGTTTAGATCAGTCCATTCAAAAATATGATATGTTTTAGCGGTTCTCAACTGGTGAACCACAACTCAGCAAAAAAAATTAAACAAAATAATAATAATAATGGGTTGCATGCAGTTCTTTACTATAGAAGCTTTTTTCTGATATGTTTGACTATTTATCTCACAATTCAGATTTTTTTGCCTTGCAATTCTGAGTTTATATCTCACAACTCTTAAGTCAGAATACCTTTTTTAGACTGTGACAGAAACAAAAAATTGTGAATTGTGAACTGAACCGTGAAATGTAAACTCACGATTAGTTTATAACTTGCAACTGCAAGAAAAAGTCAGAATTGTGAGGCAAAAGTTGCAATTGTATTTTTGTGCAGATTCATCTGTTACTTGGTAGAATTTGGTCAAATTAGCCAGCATTTGATCTTATTCTTACAAACCATGAACAAAACTACACGAGGTTTAAAAAAAACATACAATTCAGACTAAATAAAGGTTCACCTGCAATGATTATGAACATAACATGCTTTGTGCAGTGGATTATTGCAGACTGAGTGCATGACATGATTGAAATTCAAAACACTTATTCATCTTATGTCATGTTAATAAGTATGCATATCGTTGGGCCTGTACAGTTCATAGTACTACTATTAAACGTCAATGTTTGATCATGTGAAAATCAGAGCACTAACCTGCTAGAATGAATTCTAGTTTCATTGCATCTGGCACAGCAATGAAGTCTGTGAACTGGGGGTCCAAATACTTCAGCAAATCTTCAGCTGACAGAAAAGACACATTGAAAAAATGATGATGCAACATATTAAAACATGAACAGCATTTTGATTGCAAATGTTAACTGAGAGGTTCTCACTTTTCTTGTGAAGGATCTTGACACGCTCTCTCTTGTTTGCTGTGTTTGCCAGAGCAGCACTGATCCTTGTGAGTGATTCAGCACACTGAAGGAAGGAGAGACAGATTAGAAATCCAGCAAAACATGCACACGCTGCTAACATAAAGATTTTGGAAGAACTTTTATACAAAAAAGGATAAGTCTGATCTGTTCATTACAGAGTACACCACTTTTAAGCACAAAAATTCCATGTGATCTCTGAATTAGATTCAACTCATGAAAATAATTGTGCATGCAGTTATAATTCATAATTTATGATTATTCTGTAATTAGGTTAGGCTAACCGAGACTTGTCATATGCTTGCATGTTGTTGCTCTTTTGTTGATTTTGATTGCTTCTATTGTCCTCATTTGTAAGTCGCTTTGGATAAAAGCGTCTGCTAAATAACAATGTAAATGTAAATGTAAATTCACAATTAAATAATATATTTATATCATTTATAATTCGCAAGTGTTCTAAGCTAGTGATTCTATTTAGACCAGTTGTTTCCATCAGGCATTCATTCACACAAATAAGTACTACTATTTACTACAATCTTTACAATTACAATTTAATTAGGCTAAATTCAGTTTACAAGTTTGCAAATGTCTTGTTTTGAACCACTCAATAACTGATTTTGAGACTCAATAACTGGTGACGGTGTTTTTTTGGAGGACAAAATGACAATCATGCGAACTGCACGTGTGTATACGAATACATTTGATTGATAGAGCGCTTTTAAAGGAACTCAGAGACGTTTAATGTGCACTAGTAAGTGTACTAACTAGAATCCACCCTGTTTATGTGTCACGAGCCCTGCTGCCACGCCCGCGGTGTCTGTGAACAGCTCTCACTACTGCATCAAAACACCAGCATCCAGCTTCTGACACGACTAATAACAGCACAATCTTCAAGACTGGCTGATATTATGATCTAAATATCATCTGTCAAATCAACATCAATAAACCCAGCAGGGCTGCAGCTGACACACACACACACACACACACACACACACACAGAGCGCGCGCTCATACGCGTGTCCGAGGCGAATCACCTTCACTGGCTTATTGGGTTTTCCTCCTCTTTCGCCATAAACGCGTTTTTCGAGAAGCTGAAGGCGAGCGTCCAGGTCATCTACATTGTTTTTCCCTTCCATTTTGTTGTCCAGCGGCTCTTCCCTAAACCGGAAATGACGCCTCGGAGAGTGTCTTCTTCTGCGCGTCACGCCGCCACGGTCCTCCAGCTCAACCAACATTTATTATATTCTCTGACAGCTTTGTAAATACTTTGTATAAAAAGGTGAGATATTTTAAACTTGAGCAGAGATCATCACATAACTAATTCAAGTCCTTTAGACACCGGATGCTCAGACTGGATTTAATGTTAGAAAGTGTTTTTACTGTTTCCCAAACAGAATGTGCCCCGACGTTATTTTGACACTTAAAGAAACAAAGCATTACATTAAACGTTTTGAATATTCAGATTCAGTCTTGGAGTCTTAATGCTTTCATTTGTTCCTCAATCCTTTTTTATTGAGGTTCCAGCAGAAGGAACAGTTAAAAAACATAATACATCCATAGCCTATAACCATATGTCATATGTTAGCCTATCTTTCTTTTTTTTTTAATAGCAGAGATGACGTCTTAGACTTCTTAGTTTATATATTGGCCTAGGCTACATGTAAGCTATTTTATGTTACTTTATGCATGATATTTTCCAAAATAGAGTATCAATTTTAATTGTATAGTTATCCTCCAATCAGTATCCATAAACGAACAATTGTATTAGTTATCTGAACAACTTTGTGACCAAAAAAGAAAGAAAACTAAGAAAACAAATGTTTGATTTTGAGTTTTCTTTCTTTTTTGGTTACAAAATGATGGTGGGCCTATTTGAAAATATGTGTTAAATTGTTTCTTACTCTTCTTTACAGAAACAACAGAAAGAAAAATACTTCCTTGAACTCAATAATAAAATAATGATATAATAGGCCTATCGATTAATCCCAAAATATGTGGTTACAGCCTTGCTAATAACTCATTTCCATCTTAAATAAACTGATGCACTGCAAATTATTGAATGAATTTTGGAAAAGTGATTTTTAAAGTATAATGTCCAAAAAAAAACGTAACTTGTGGTAGGGTGAACTATTACAATCAAATTGGCTTCTAACGAAAATTATGGTCTCAAATCATTAGTATTCAAGAATTAGTATGATTATAAATAGTAGAAAAATAAATCATTATTTTAAAAATGTTTTTAAAAACGAAAAATAAATAACTATATATATATATATATATATATATATATATATATAAAATTGTAAGAATGACATTCAAGAAAAGATACCGTATTTATTAAAGCTTCACGTCCTGCGCAGAGATGGAAGGTTTGTGGCTGAAGAATGCACCTGTTTGTGCGCATGCGCAGTAGAGCGCTGAGTCCAGGGGAGCGACCCGACAGCCGCAGTGATGCCAGTGAACCTCTAGGATGCTCCATACACGGATGGGTTTATTACCGTCTGTTTCAGCCCCGGGCCTATAAGCGGATCCGGTTAAATCTGGGACGAAGGTGTTTTATTCTCAGCACGGAATAACGGGATCCCGCGACCTTGCGCTGAATGTCATTAGAAACGGGTTTTAATCGCGTTACGGTAAGCACGGAATCATCGTTGTGACGACACTAAATGTCAGTTTAGCGCTAAATCTGTGATATCGGCTGGATGATGTGTGTTTTAGGGGTGTAAGAGAGGAGGGATATTTTGCCGCATCGGATTGATCTCTGATTGTTGCATCGCATCTCTTGTAACCTGGCTGAACTAATAACAGCCTTCTTGCATCTTCTAATGGTGGGTTTGGGAGAGGCTGTGATGGGGGTTTGCCAATGTATGTTTGATATTCAACGACATATTTGACCGAATCTTTCATATACTTCAACTGAAGTGATGCAAGTGCATCCCTTCATCAGTAATATGTCGATTACCATAATAATTCAGATGTTGTTGAGCAGATATGTGCTGACCCGTGCTGTTCTGGTCTTTGTGCTGAATTACACCCCCACCTCCCCATCACAATAAACCCTTCCCCATCCCCACCATCATGCTATCAGCTCATGGCTTTCCACCGTCTTTGACCTCTTTTCTCTCTTCTTCTCAGACTATTAGGATTTGAGTCTCAGCGATGGATATAATAAAGCATATAATCAACGACACGGTTGAATTCTACAAATGGAGTCTCACCATCGCAGGTACCTGCTCTTGACCCTGTGACCTGATGTCAATGGCAGCGCTCTGATTAAATAAAGCCGAGAGCAGACGAGTCTCCATCTCTGGCGTGTTATTAGATTTGGCCATGATGAGACAGATACTGCAGGCTTCGATTTTGGTGAACAAGAGCAGATTCTCTGATTCAAACGAATATAAAGGTTTGAAACTACACAACGCTGGTTATTTTCGGCCATTTGACTTAAAGATAAAGGTTCGTTATTATCACCGATGGTTTCTTTAATATCCATGGAACCTTTCCATTCCACAAAACATTCTGGAAAAAGGTTCTTTAGATGAAATGTTCTTCACATTAAGAACAAAAAATGATTCTTTTAGAAACTGTTCACTGAGAGGTTCATTGAGTAACACTTTAGTTTAGGGGCCGAATCTCTCTATTAACTAGTTATTTATTAGCACGTATATTACTAGCACATTGGATGTTTATTAGTACTTATAAAGCACTTTTCTTGACGTTGGTTCAACTTTGCTTTTAGAGCATGAAGAACAAAATGCCTCCGAAAAAGGAAAAAATAACCACTTTTCCCTTAATAATATAGACATGATGAGTGCTATTGTTGTTTTCACTGATGTGCAACCTGTTCATATATGTGACTCTGGAGCACAAAAGCAGTCTTAAGTCACTGGGGTATATTTGTAGCAATAGCCAACAATACATTGTATGGGTCAGAATTATCCATTTTTCTTTGATGCCAAAAATCATTAGGATATTAAGTAAAGATCCTGTTCCATGAAGATATTTTGTAAATTTCCTACTGTAAATATATCAAAACTTCATTTTTGATTAGTAATATACACTGCTAAGAACTTCATTTGGACAACTTTAAAGGCGATTTTCTCAATATTTAGATTTTTTTGCACCCTCAGATTCCAGATTTTCAAATAGTTGTATCTCAGCCAAATATTGTCCTATCCTAACAAACCATACATCAATGGAAAGCTTATTTATTCAGCTTACAGATGATGTATAAATCTCAATTTCGAAAAATTGACCCTTATGACTGTATTTGTGGTCCAGGGTCACATATGTTAACATCTCAAAAAATGTGTTTTAGGGTTTCATGACCATATTTTAGATCCTTAAACCCAATACCTAAACTTAACAACTACCTACTATTACAGTAATAAACAATAATTTGGAGTTTATTTAGGCAAAAGTTGTAGTTAATAATTAGATAAAATAAAGTGTGGCCAATATCTGGTTGCTGTTTATCATCCTAGGCACGTCTCCAATCAATGATACCACAAAAGCTGTGCTGCCTGAATGTGTTTACAAAAAAAAAAAAAGACATTCTTAGGAAACAATTCACACTACTGAGTGCTCTATTTGGACAAAAGTGTCTTTTTTAGTTAGTTATTTATTTGTAATTATTATGTAAAGCCAACAAATACATTTTTGAATTTTTTGAATTTTACTGCTTTTAAAATCCAAGTGTTGAGGCACGTTCACAATATTGATTATATTCAGTGTTGGTTTTCTTATAAGACTGAAGAAACTGTTTTTAGATAGGTTGTCTTAATTGATTTTCATTTTGGTTGTGTATGTGCATAATTGTGAAGTTATTTTATTTTGTGTGAATTCTGTGAACTAGTGTGGAAATACATGCAAACAAACCCATCATCATTTCTAAAATCAAGGACCACAATGGAAATAAGTTGATGCAACTTTATTATGTTATCCTTGACAAAGAAGATGTAAAGCAGCTGTATTGCTACTTTTATGTCAAATAAACTCATAACGATAACTATATTAGCGTCCAAGCCAACAGATGATAGCGTTCTGTTTATAATAAGCGTATGCTGCAGTTTTGTTGTCTGCCGCAGTAAATGCACAAGCTCTTTAAAGCAGGATGGATTCTGATTGGCTGTCAGTGTTTTTAATCATTCTTCAACTGGACAAAAAAAACATTCTGAAAGTGATTCCTCCGATATGCTCTTCTGCGTGGTTATTGTTTTAGTTCTGATTAGTGCTTTCAAACGATAAATCGCAATTAATTACAGCCAAAATATATTGTTTACAGAATATACGTGTGTCTACTGTGTATATTTATTATGCATATTTAAACACACACACACATGCATTGTATATATTTCAGAAAAGTATGTTTATATATTAAATATATGTATTTAGAATATAAATTATATGAATATAAATAAATACATGTAAATATTTTCAAAATATATACTGTATGTGTGTGTATTTATATATACATAATAAATATACACAAAACACACACATATATTATGCATACAAAAACTATTATTTTGTATGCGATTAATCGCGATTAATCATTTGACAGCGCTACTTCTGATGTTAACTTGACTATTTCCATAGAATTAGAAATATTAATAAAACTTCATAAGGTTATCATTATCGTCCTTGGTGTGAACGGCCCTTTAGGATGGGTTGAAAAGACATTCTTCACAATGCTTGGGAACTTAAATGCTCTCCTATTCCTTCCATCGTCACGGGAAAGGGTGACATTTCTTTTGTATTTCTCTGTAAACAAATAGAAAACTTATGCATTATATTCATTTGAAAAATGAACTTGCAATGTAAATTTAACAAGAATTGTGTTGTTTTATGCTTACTTGAAAAAAAAAATATCTGAAATGTTCTGTCAGGAAGCAGGAAATACTGAAGCCAGTGCAATTAATGGGTGTTTGTAGATGCCAGATGAAAGCGTGTTATGATGGGGTCTGATGTGTGTTTGTAGACAAGCGTGTGGAGAAATGGCCGCTGATGGACTCTCCGCTCCCCACGCTGGCCATCAGCTCCTCGTACCTGCTGTTCCTCTGGCTGGGGCCGAAGTACATGCAGGGCCGAGAGCCCTTCCAGCTGAGGAAGACCCTCATCATCTACAACTTCAGCATGGTCATCCTTAACTTCTTCATCTTCAAAGAGGTGAGCTTACCCAAACTGACAGCTTCCCAGAAAATGGCACTAGTTCTTGTATTTTTAAATTTCAGCTTTGGTTTTCTTAGTTTTTATAGCTTATATACATATTTAAGTTATTTCTTTTATCATTTGTGACCCTGGACCACAAAACCAGTCATAAGGGTCAATTTTTCAAACTTGAGATTTAAGCTGAATAAATAATCTTTCCATTGATGTATGGTTTGTTAGGATCGGACAATATTTGGCTGAGATACAACTATTTGAAAATCTGGAATCTGAGGGTGCAAAAAAATCAAAATATTGAGAAAATCGCCTTTAAAGTTGTCCAAATGAAGTTCTTAGCAATGCATATCACTAATCAACAATGAAGTTTTGATATATTTACGGTAGGAAATTTACAAAATATCTTCATGGAACATGATCTTTACTTAATATCCTAATGATTTTTGGCATAAAAGAAAAATCAATAATTCTGACCCTTACAATGTATTTTTGGCTATTGCTACAAATATACCAACTTTTGTGCTCCAGGGTCACATTTTTGAAAATGATCATTTAGACTTCTTATTATTTTTCAGTACACAGCAATAAGTGATAACCTGCAATCATTACTTTAAAGAAATATTTCTACTGGTTTAACCCATAGAAAGTACTTTTGGTGGTATAAATGAATGTGTTTCGATTGATTCAACAATATTAAATAATATAAATAAAACCGGGTCATTTAGATGTTACCATTTTTTTCAGTGTAGCCTGTAAGTTTTCATCTCCTATATCTGCCTATGATCAAAACACCTGTGTTTATTAGAAACTACATATCGATCCACATCAGATAACTGCAGCACAGTGCTGTCCATTAAATGTGCTATAAATATACCACTGCTGCTATATTTAGCTGTAAATTGTAGGAACCATCACTCTGGATATTTATGATTCAGCAACATCGACTTTGTTTGGACAGAAACACTGATGGTCAGAAGTCAGAATTGAGAAATGAATGAAATCAGACCAGCCAACATAGACTGAAATGAGAAAAATAGCATTGTTTTCTGATTTAATTTGACTTTTTAATGTAATGCACATTCATAGTTTTGGTTTCTTGCTCATTCTTTTGAAAAGTCACATTTTTATTTTCATTAAAGGAGTAGTTCACCCAAAAATGATAATTTGCTGAAAATGTATTCATCCTTCCAAGATATAGATGAGTTTGGATATTTGTAGAAATGAGTCTCTGCATCAGTGTCTCATCAATGGATGCTCTGCAGTGAATGGGTGCCGTCAGAATGAGGGTCTGATAAAAACATCACAATAATCCACACCACTCCGGTCCATCAGTTAATATCTTCAGAAGACAAAAGCTGAAACAAATCCAGCATTAAGACGTTTTTATCTTCAAACTGTTGATAAATACAAGTCCATACTTCATAATAACGCTTCTTCCAGTGAAAAAGTCATCTTGTCTAAATAATTAGAGAAATCAGCACAGATCAAGCACCATTTACAGTCCAAAACAGCTCTGAACAAATATGTGGGTGGATGTTTATGTGAGAGACAACAGGAGATGGACTTTTTCACTGGAAGAAGCGTTATTATGGATTATGGACTCGTATTTTAATGGAAAGCAACAGTTTGAAGTTAAAAACATCTGAATGCTGGATTTGTTTCAGCTTTTGTCTTCTCCAGATGTTAACTGATGGACTGGAGTGGTGTGGATTATTGTGATGTTTTTATCAGACTCTCATTCTGACGGCACCCATTCACTGCAGAGCATCCATTGTTGAGACACTGATGCAGAAACACATTTCTCCAAATCTGATGAAGAAACAAACTCATCTTGGATGGCCTGAGAGTGAGGACATTGTCAGAAATTTTTCATTTTTTGGTGAACCATTCCTTCAACACACATCTTTTTTCAGTGATAGTCTTTGTCTTTTCATATGGCAGTGGATTCCATTAGTGATGGTAACCTTGCTAGAGTTGCTGTCTGTTTAATGCATAAGATGAAGAAGCTAATGATGAGGAATTGTCCTTTATAAAGTAGTCCAAACGTCTGTTGTATTTCAGCTCTTCCTCGCAGCACGAGCGGCCAACTACAGCTACATCTGCCAGCCTGTGGACTACTCAGACGATCCCAATGAAGTGAGGGTGAGTGTGCTGATCACAGACGCAGAATTCTGCTCTCCGGTTACTGGCCTAAAGCGTGTTATTGGAGCGGGAAAACCGGCCAGTTCGGTTTCACTCTGTGACGTCAGACTAACACACTCACACACACCATCTGGCTTTCACACTCACACACTCGTGGATTCATTACAGCTAGACTGAGCACCATTGGACTGAATTTGAGCTGAATTAGGATGCAGAACTGTCATTTGAATTTTTTAAGTAGTTTTTAAGATTACATTTTTCATTTTTTATGTAATTATATTTTTAGTTTGATACCATAATTGAGTCATTTCTTTGGATTCTTGCTGTCATTCCTATTCATCATCCTGTGGCCATTTAAACACAGTCATGAACTGAGAGGGAGCCAGTTCATCAATTCTGATTTTGCCCAGCTATGATTTTCAATGTGCAAATATTAAGTCATAATTGTGTGAGGACTGAAAACAGCTGAATCTTTAGCCATATGCGCTGAAAAAAGTCTGTCATTTATTTAAAGGGGTCATGACTTGAGAAATCTAATTTGCCCTGATCTTTTGACATGTAAGAGGTCATTTTGCTATAAAAACATCCTGTAAGTTTCAGAGCTCAAAACCTCCTCATTAGTCCAAAAACAGCTTTTATTTATTTATTTGACCATTTTTGCTGGAAAAATCATACTAACATTATAAGTGCACCGCAGGAAACATTATGAAATAATAAAAAAAAAACAATAATAAATGCAGTTCGTGACCACTGTAAAGTGCATTTTTATATCAGTCTAATTTAAAAATCATTTTTTTCAGTTTAAACCTTGTCTAATAGCAAATATCATTCCCCATAGGAAAAAAAAACATATTGTGGCTTTTATTAATTTATTATTGTTATTGCTTTGTTAGTATATAACAGAAAATATGATGCATATTTTAAAAAGATATCAAAATAAACTGTTACAGTGATTCATAGTTGTGTTTATTTATAGTAAGTTAACTAAATCAAACAATGAGATTTATTTCTACTTCCATTTTATAGTTAATTTAGCTTTTATTTATTGTGAAATTAAGTGTGTGTGTGTGTGTGTGTGTGTGTGTGTGTGTGTACATATATATATATAATCTTGACTTACATTAAGTCAATATTACATTATGGCTTGGGTTTAAAAAACGTTATGCTAAAAAATGGGAAAATTGTCTATTTATTGTCTGATTAATCATATTATTTGTGATCTACACAACAAAATTGTGTTTCTCTTCTAAATTCGATTTCTTTGCTTTCAATTAATGAAATTCTGTAAAATGTCAAATCTCCTAGAATTTTTTTTATTAATATTAAATTCAAATGTAGTGTTTGAACCATTTTTTTTTTTAGAAAAACTATACATTTGGTTGTAATAATTTGAAGTTTAAAGTTCATAGCTCTAAAGTATAATATTTTTTATAAAGAATCTGAAAGTTACTCTAAAACACAGTGTAATAAAGAGAGTTGCTGACGTCTCTTCTCCTCTTGTCATGGCAGGTGGCAGCAGCTCTGTGGTGGTACTTTATTTCTAAAGGTGTGGAGTACCTCGACACGGTGTTCTTCATCTTACGCAAGAAGTTCAACCAAATCAGCTTCCTGCACGTCTATCACCACTGCACCATGTTCACTCTGTGGTGGATCGGCATCAAGTGGGTCGCCGGTGGACAGTGTGAGTATCACATACTGTAGCACCGTACACAGGAATGGAAAAAATGATCATTCTGTCATACTCCCCTTCAGATTGTCACAAAAACATACTGTACATTGTATGCAAATGAGAAAGATTGAAGTATCTGTTTTCCACACAACAACAATTCCAATACAAATCACATCTGTCAAGCCCCAAAAAGAACAACATCTTCATCATCATACTGTATGAGTCATGCGCTGGATTACGAGTTCTCCTACAACAAATGTGTGATTAACAGATCAGATGTGATGTCTGCTGAGAATCTTCCACTCATATTAAATGGACTGAATGTGTATTTCTCTCTTTCGCAGCGTTCTTCGGGGCTCATATGAATGCAGCCATCCATGTCCTGATGTACTTGTATTACGGGCTGGCCGCATTCGGTCCAAAAATACAGAAGTACCTGTGGTGGAAGAAGTATCTGACCATCATCCAAATGGTAAATGCTGACACTTTACAAGCATTTGTGGGGAAAAAAAAAAAAAAAAATGGCAAATTTGAGAATGATGTGGAATTTAAGGGTGATTCTTCAGATAGGGGAACTTTAGAAATAAATATGATTCCAGTTTTAAAGTACAGATTATAGTAACATTTTATATCAAAGTATTATATCAGTTATTATATAATATCAATTATATCAAAATGTCTACTTTATCAACTTCCAGAATTTCTCTATTTTTTATTTTCTGCATACCAGATAACTTATACTTTTGTAAAATTATAAAAAGTGTTCTTCTTTGCACAACATAAAATGCATATTTTTCATTTATTTGGTATTTAGAGTATGCATACAATTTATAATAATAAAAAAAACTGCTGTCTTCAATACTGCTGTCATTACCATCGTACTATAAAGAATTTTATGCAACAATTCAGTTTTCCCAAAAACATTTATGCAGAGTAACAGTTTAAACATCAAAAATGTAATTAAATTTAACCTTGGTAGCTTTATCATGTTTGACATGTTACTAATAATTCATTTCAGAACTAATATTTTATTTAATATAATATTTACTTGTACATACTCTTCCATTCAAAAATTTGGGGTCAAGAAGATTTGTTTTTAAGAAATTAATACTTTAATTCAGCAAGGATGGATTACATTTACCAAAAATGATAATAAAGACATTTATAATGTTACAAAAAATATATATTTCAAATAAATGCTGAACTTTCTATTCATTAAAGAATCCTGAAAAAAAAAGTATGACCATTTGCACAAACATATTGTGCAGCACAACTGATAATAATCAGAACTGTTTCTTGAGCAGCAAATCAGCATATTAGAATGATTTCTGAAGATCATGTGACACTGAAGACTGGAGTAATGATGCTGAAAATACAGCTGTGCATCACAGGATTAAACTACATTTTACAGTATATTCGCATAGAAAACTCTTATTTTATATTGTAACAATAATAATTCACAATTGTACTGTTATTGTTTTTACTGTATTTTTGATCAAATAAATGCAGCATAGATGAGCATTAAAAAACATATTTTGAATAGTAGTGTATGTTGAATAAGTTTCATTTTTCCAGCTCAACCTCTGAGAGCTCGTTGGTTATGTTGTATTTTCTCCCGCAGATCCAGTTTCACGTCACCATCGGCCACACGGCTCTGTCTCTGTACTCCGACTGCCCGTTCCCTAAGTGGATGCACTGGTGTCTGATCGGATA